>VZRX01014832.1:173641-220238 GCA_013398075.1 Notiomystis cincta
AGTAGTGTGTTTTTTTTATTTTTTTTTTTTTTTTTTTTTTTTTTGTCTTTTTTTTAAGAGGATGATTAAACTGGCTTGTGCTGTCTTGCATCAGAGTTGTTCTGCCTTAGAGGAAGTTTGATGACTGTGAACCCTTAGGAGAAAGACGGAGGAAATAGAATTTTTATGGTTGGCTTGTAACTTAGTGTGCCAAGTTTAGTATTATTTTTGTGTTCTATTTTCCAGATTACCAATAAAAGGAAAGTTTCTTGTCCCCATATCTCTAATTAGGCTTGATTTTACAAATTATGTTCTTCAGAGAAAAGCTATGAGATGACTCACATGGATGTGAGAAGAATTGTTATGGACATTAGATAATCCACAGTCTACTCCTCTGGAATTTCTGATTACCCAGTGTATCTCCTTTATAGATATTCCTTCCAGGACCTTCTCCAGTGATGTTCAGCAGTCTGTGATGGTTTGAAATTGAAAAATTGAAAATTTAATTTACAAAAGTGCTATTAAAATGTTTGGTTTTAAACTTACAAGTGCATCAGTAAACAGGAACCTCTAGAACTGGTTGGAAAATTTTATTCTCTAGTTCTTGGGAAACTTCCCAGTTATCAGTAAATCATAACACTGATAAAAAAGTCTAGAAGAATGAGGAGTGGTGTTTATTTTTCTGGTCAAGTCCTGGTTTTAGTTTTGTAATGGCTAAACAAGTGCAATTGCAAATAATACTTGTGTTGAACAATAATTTTTAATTGTATGGAAAGCCCCAATATCATTCTATTCAACACGCATCCCAGAGTCTTCCCAATTTAGTTCCCAGGTTGTCCTGGTTTCCTTATCTTGCAGGAAAGTAAGAGAGAAAGCTTAGCAGAAAGTAGTTTTTGCTGTTGTGTGATTGTAAACTTCTTAATGCTTTTCTTGATATGTGGAAAAGTTGTCTTAACATCTTCCTAGGTATTTTATGATCAATTTAAATATTTGATTCTTGCTTGATATTTGGGATCTTGCTTGATGTGACAACATCCTTTGTAATTTAACATGATTGGGATGAGTATTTTCCACTCATCAAAGAGTAAAATCTTTTGTGTTTTGTCTCTCTGGAGTGGGTATTACAAGATTCTAATGTGAAGTGGGCCATAGGTGATGTTTTGGGGGGAGGGAATTATTTTTATTATGGCTATCTAGGTGATCTGTTTAATAATGGTTTTATTGTATTTTCCATTTCTTTGCTCTGTTTTTTCTTTTCCCTTTAAAAGGTGAGAAGTAGTAGTCTCATGGATAAATACTTTGTGTGATGGAGTTTCTGGCTCCCTTGGATCCTTTGGAGGGCTGAATTCCTCTGGCTCTTTCCCAGTTCCCTGACTGTGGTACCAAGCTCTTACATGAATGGATAGCAATGGCTTGGACATTAATAGTGGTGTGACTGAATGCCATTTAATGTGATCTGTACTGATGAGTTGTTTCTTTTCTCTATTTCTGCTTTTTTTTTTAGATGTGTGAGCATATTCTTAGCACAAGTGATTTGAATGAAATGCAAATGTGCCAGTTGTCCTGGCACTGGCTACCTTACATAACTCAACCAAATGGCCATGATTCAAGAAAAAGCTCTGTTTGTGCAGGTGTTAAGTGCATTTTCAGAAGCCAAAATGTGAAAATGTTTGTTGTAGTGTCGAGAAATCATCCTTTTAACTGGCAACCGAGATGCGTTATAGATTTTCAAATTATGCTTGTACTATTTGTGACGCACTATTTGTATTCTTTACAAGTATGGCATGACTGGTACTGGTCAGTAGAGGTTAAAAGGTTTACCTGTGGTAGCTGGGCTTCACATAGGGATGATTTTTTTATGCCCTACAAGATCTCAGTATCTGGAATTAACAGCTTCCCATGCTTTGGCTCTGATAGGAGCAGCCAAGCAGTTCATTTTTCCTAGACCAAATAAATATGAGTAGAAGATGTCAGATTACAGGTGAGGGAGTGACCCTTCAGATGAAATAATTTGGTATGGACCTAGCTTTAACAAGCTGGTAACTATTTGGAGCAGGGTTTAGGGCTTGCTGGGGGTCAATGTGCTGGAGAGATCTAGCTGTATCCGTGCAGAGTTCATGCCCAAACCGTAGCTCTGTGACACCAGGAAAGCACTTCTTTCTCAAACCTTGATCATAAACCAGAGTGGGGCATACCAGGATCTTTCCCTTTGCTCCCTGAGCTAAGAAACAACAGAATCTCTGGGCTTCAGGGGGCAAGGAACCCAACATTGATGTGGTGATGTAGATTCTCATCCTTACGAAGGAGATAATACTCAAGAGCTAGTCAAAGATCCCAGACTTTCCCTGCATAATTTACAGTGATCAAACTGCTTTCTAAGCCACCTCAATCACATAAATATGATTATAACCACTGCAGCATGCCCATATGCTTGCATGGATGCAAAGAGGCTTACAAAAGCAGTATTTAGCAGCAAACTGTGGGACAATATTTCAGACTTGTGACACTGGAGCTTTGTTCCAGTCTTTGCCACTGCAACTGCACCAAGTGCAAGGTTTTGTTTGTCTCCTAGTTCTTTGCAGAATAAATGTTGCTGGTGCAGGCATTCATGAATATAATGGTGCTCATCATACAAAGATCACTGTGTTTGCCTGCTCTGTACATTATACTTCATATTTACTCTACAACTTTTTAAGGTGGCCCATGGAAAGGGCTGTAAATGCCAACAGGGCACAGCACCACAGTGCTTCATTTATGTCAAAGAAGGCATTTTATCAGTTAAGTACTGAACATACCCGGAGTTGTGTTTGGCATCCATTTGGGCAGATGTTTGGAATAAAAAGCATATTATGAATGAGATGCCTCTCACTCCATGACTGGCTATGAAAAATGTGTTAGTCATTAACGGAGGAAGAATGCTATTTTTTTATAAATCTGACAAATTTAGGATGATGTTTTGATATTAGGGTATGTACATGTTAGTGTGTGTGTGTGCATGGTATGATTTTAAGACCTGTGGCAGTGCAGTGGTAATAGAGATCTGAGGGGAAAAAAGAAAAAAAAAAATTGAACTTTTTGAGTAGTCTTTTCTTTTTAATATACATTTTTTCATTCCTTTCAGGATTAAAGTCTTTTTCTTTTCCCTCAGTGTCAGAGGCTGAAACCTCACTACAATGTTTGATTTATTGAATTGGCAGTGTTGCTGCTGTCACAGGGACAGCAGTAGCAGTGCAGTGCATTTTATCTGCTCACTGGACTACATCAATATAGAATGGATGTCTTCAAGTTCTCTGTTTAGTATGATTCCCTCCCTAACTGGGTGAAAACTATTTTAATAGCTGAGAATTAGTTGGAACATTCATGCATTTTCCATGAGATTGTCACCGTGTACCTTTTCTCGGGAGGATGATTTTTATGAAGAAAATTAATTTCCAAAAAGTGGCATGCCATGCAATAGGTGACTTTTAAAGCAATGTTTCTGCAACTTCCTTTGGGGGGAGAGCAAGCTGTGGATATGATCTCTCTGTGGACACTCAGAACAGCTCGTAACACCCCACACTGGAGTTGTATCAGCACCCAAAGACAAAACTGTGAATGTTTCTTCGCTCAGAAATGAAACTGCGATGTTCCAGAAGCCTTTGAATGTGTGTTTTACGTTGCCTTGCTCAGGCTGACACTTCAGAGAGCCACAGGGTCTTTCTCGTGTAAATACTTGGTGGAAAATTAAGACCTCAGCTTAAACGTCAGAAAACTTGTCATTATGTCAGATGTAAAATATGTGGTGTCAAGAGGTCTGTAGGAGTTTCTACCACTGTCTATGAGCTGAGGAAAAGCTTTTAACCTTCTCTTTTATTTTAAAGCATTTACAAAAATATGGTGACAGTTTGCAGCTGTCATATTAGGAAGGTGATCCTTAGAAAGAATTTTAAGGATTTTGATCAGTTCTTTTTATGAAGACATAAAGAAATAAGAAGTTGTGCCTGTGCTGAACTGTGAGTCTTTTTGAGGTTACTGGTAAATGTTTATATTTTAATATAGAAGAGCTCTGCCTTATCCCAAAGCAAAGCTGAATTCTGGAGTTGAATGAACTGGTCCTGTCAGTTTTGAAGTTATTTCTTGGGGGAAGGAGTAGTAGATTTTCTTTTTTTTGTACTTGAGTATAATTTACAACACTTTATCTGTACATTTTTAAAAATACATTTCAGCATATTTTTGGAATATGTGTATGATTGAGTGGGTTTCAATGGAGTTACTTTTATAAAAGGATAAATAACTTCTCTCAAAGTTCAACTTCCGGCCACATTAAGTTTATAATGCTTTTGGTGCAGTGAGCAAACCAACCCCTTAGGTCCTGTGTTGTGAGGAGATACCTTTAGCAGTTTATCTCTAATGTCCACTTATTGGCACTTGTCACTTCTGAGAACTCTAATCCTCACCTTTCCCCAAGGAGAGAGCATTTGCAAACATCCCAGTTCCACAACAAACTATTTCCTTTAGCATTCCTGAGGCACTCAAGGGATGCCTGGCTTGGAGAAAAATCACAATTTTCTAAACCTGTAGAACTAATTATGTAGAACAGTTTGGTGCATATTCAGAGATGTTAATAAAGGCACTTTTAGTCCTGAACAGGAGCCCAAGCCTGGAAGAAAGAGGAGGAAATAATAGAATTTTTCACAGAATATTTGAATAATGAGATCAGTACAAGACTGCACGTTGAAGACACCTTTTAGGCAATTTAGGCACTTAGGCTGAAGAGCTATTATGAAACCACTGAGGACCTAGAAGTGCAACGTTGCATGAGATTATGTGCAAGGATCATTTCCTGCACTTCATACCTCTGTCACTAACTGGCAGCGAAGAGAAAGAAACTTTGTTGTGCATGGCTAAAAGTTTGGGCTGATTTATGTGACATGGGTGCCCAGCTGGCATGATATATGAAAACATCTCTTCTCCTGATGAACTTCTTGTTGTTTCACAAGGGCTTTGATGTATTTTGAGTAGGTTTACAATCTGCCCTGTGACAGCTTCAGTGCCCAGTCAGTGGAGATAAATTGGACATGGCTGGCAGTGAGATCTTAAAAAATGTGCTGACATCCCAGCTGAACCACAGACATATGATTTGATTGATTTCATTTTGGGGTGTGGGTTTTTTTTTTTTTTAATTCCAGGATGGATGTAGAGACTTGCTGTCACTTGAGGTCCCTCTCCTCTGTTAGCCTTAGGAGATGAGGGTTTTTAATTGAAGTATGCAGAAATAAATCAGTGCTCTTTTCACTCAGCACTAATGCTTCTGTTACAAAGTTTGCTGGTTTTCTCTTGCTAGGCAGCTCTTTTGGTGTGGTGTGATCTCAGATGCTGGAATATGCAGTCAGCACTTTCTCATCTGTCTCTCTCTGGTGTTAATTACAAAGCCTTTGCAGCCCGCACCATTGCTTCTTTTCAACTGTGTTTAGTCAGGCTTATTTCTGAAACTAAATAAAGGAGAAGGAACTGAAGAATTAATACTGGCACCTGCCAGTGCTTGAGTTAATGAGCTATATGAAGGAAAGCCTTGTGAAATTTCCCTTTTTTATTTCTTTTTTTTTTTTTTTCATTTTAATTACTCTGGTTGTCCTATAGCACCAGTCAGCACTCCAAGAAGTGTTAATTTCTTTACCACAAGAAATCCCATAAAAAAGCCACTTCCCAGTGTAGTTTTAACCCTTATATTTATCCTAACCTCAGATATAAAGAAGGAGAAAGCCTAAGCATTTCTGCCTCTTCGAAATGCAAGGTTTCACCATGAGATGTTCCTCCACCGCATGCAGAGCTGGGATCTGTGAAGGCACGAACTGACCCTGCACTTTTTAGTTTTTTCTTTGGTTTTGGTCAAACATATATATGTATGCATGACTTATATTTGAAATATAACAATGGTTAAATGACACACAGCAAGCTGAGCTGCATTCCTGTCTTACTCATCACTCACACTGAGATTTTGTGCAGGCTGCAGGGTAATAAGCAGCAACTCATTACTGCCTCATGCAAGTGAGTGTCTCCCTTCAAAATATCTCTTGCCCAGTACATGTAAGCAGCTTTTTGAAAGCCAGAGACCAGCACTGTGTCTGTGAAGCCTTTGATCTGAGATTAAAATAATGCTCAGCGTGGGAGGGTGGAACTCAGAATGGTGGCCGGAGTTTGGGAAAGGTGACGTGAGAAACAAGAAATATCAGAGGAGTATTTTGGGCCAGATATTCATCAAATAGTGGCTTCATCAACTCAAAGGCCATAAAAACAGTGAAATAGCAGTCTTGAGAGAATGCTACTTAGGAGAAAAACACCTCATTAATGGAAGATACCAGTATATTAGAGTGCCAAAATGGCTGTTTATCTGAATTGCCAGCAGGTCCCTGCTAACTCTTCATAAAAGTAAAAACCCCAACTTCCCATTGTAGAATATTTGCCTAACATTCTCTTTATAGAGGCAGAAAGTACAACTTCCAGACTCCCTGTTTCTAAAGGTTTATTATAACTGTGGTGCGAATACAATAAGATGTTCCTTTTCCCACGCCTAAAAAGTAAAATGCCTCCATTTTTCCCATTTTTCTGCAACATTTGTTCATTTTTTACTGCCACAAAAAAGACACTGCATAATTTCATAGGAAAAAAGCTTTATTTAACACTTTATTTTAAAAACGGGAATTGCAACTTCAACTTTCTAATAATTTTTTTTTCTGAAGATTATCCTTCTCTCCTTTGGGAACAGTTGAGGTTTTATCTTCTTTTTTTGCTATGACATTGTTTCTTCTCTTGTTTATGAGAATTAGACACAACGTTTTTATACATTAATGGTTCAAAAGTAAACCTAATTTAGTAGTGTCATCATAGCAGCCTTTTTCTAAGGTACAGTGGCAATGTAATAAGGAATTGCTGCATCAAAAGGGAAATTAATTTTCTCTGTCTTTTTTGAGAGTGGTTAATTAAAAGGAAGGTATTTAATTACCAGTTAAATACTGGTAAAGATTGGATTGTTTGTGATGTAGCTCTAAATAAAGGGCTTGGGGTTGCCTGTGCTGCTACCTTGACAGCTTTCTTTAGGATAACCAAACACACACAAAATAAATAATTAGAGAAAGGGAGAGAATTTCTAACTGTCCACAGCCAGATAAAATATTTCTGCTATAACTCACTTGACTCTATCACAGCCTTTTATTTGTTTTTGTTTTGTTACTTTTTTTTCTCTTTTTTAATCTAATTTAATATTGGTAGTTAAGACTGAAGCATCTCATTGTCCTCTCTGAAAATAGAAACAGTGGATAGTAGATAAAGCATTCGTCAATCTGAAATCAGCCTTTAAAATATTTCCTTTTTTCCCTACACATTAATTGTTTCTTTTTTTTTTTTGCAAGGGTCCAAAGTATCTTATTTATGACAATACTAGGATTAAAGGACATAATTAAAGGATATTAACTTTCAGTGGAGTTGCATCACTTGGGCAAAAGGAGGGCCCCTCATCTCTATATGGATGCATGAATAGCACCAGTTCAGCATCTGCCACGTCTATTTAAAATAATAATGAATTTAATTCTTAGGAAAGCAAAAGATTAACAACAACAGCAGCTCTTGCCATGATTAGAGTAGGGAAGTGCTGCAACAGCATTTCTCAGCCACTCTGCCAAGACACTTGATTTTTAGCTGGTAAGAACAAAGCTGTTCGAGCCATTTAAATCCCACTTTGCCAGAGGAGCCTCCCAGGTCCCAGAACATGTGTTCTCAAGATGTGGGTCCTAACCATGGATCAGACCTTGGGGCTCACACCCATGTCTGACAGGGGGCAAAGTCTTTCTGCTTCTTTGTTTATAATAAATTCATGTCATGGCAAGGGTTGAAAGTAAGATTCAGAGATATTAAAGGCTTAAAAAGAGCTTCTGGAGTAATTTTGCACTTAGGTTTGTGTTATTACCTGATAGTACTGCTGGTTTGCCACAGTGGTTCTTTGTCACATCCAACCCTGAGCCCTCTGCTTGAAATGATCTCAGAATCTCCTCTGCCAAATCATTACACTATTTGTTTTTAGTAGTTTCTTTTTCATCTTTTAAGATGTTAGCTTTAATTTCTTGACTACAGGCATTTTTCTCTTGCACTTGCCTCACTTTTTTATGAACACTTCTTAGGCTCTTTTGAATAATGCTGAATTTCAGCAGTGTTTTTCCTCTGGGTAGCTGTTGAAACCACTTTTAAAAATTGAGACTTTCTACACATATACAGCATTTTGTTTGGTGGCATTTTCTGGAGTCTGTTCTGGACAGAGTTGGTGGCATTTTTAATATAAACACTGCACATGCGCTTCACCAGCAGGTACTGGGTACGTGTATCAAATTCTCCCACTGGATGGAAGATTGGACATATGTGACAACAAGAGTCTTCACCTCAAAACCAGAAATGTCACCATCTTCTCCCTAAGACAATGGTATTTTTTAAAGTTTGAAAAGGAATGTAAGATTTTCTGGTTGTAGCTTCACTATTTCTGTTTCATGGAGCAATATATAATTTTTTTATAAGTGATCATCTTTCTCTCTCTTGTTCCTTCTTCTGTCTCTTCTTTTATTTTTATTTTTTTTTAAATTCTCTTATCCATTATGAATCCCAAAGTTCACCAGCAAAATAAACCAGAGAATGTTGTTACTCTCTTTTTTCCATGCTGGGTCTTCATATTGGAGGCAGAAAATAAGTGGTAAAAATAATGAAGGGATTTCATTGGTTTTTTAGCTTAATTAAACAGCAGATAGCTAAAGGAAATCAGCAGACTAATGCTGAAAATGATTTTGTTAACTTTCTCATAGTTAATGTTTAGGATTATAAAACAGTAAATAATGGAATATGTATGTTCGTTTTTCTCCATAATAAATTCCCATAATTAGTGTTAGTGCATTAATTTGTTCGTTTTTTACCTTTCTCCATATATATATATGTGTGTGTGTGTGGTTAATAAAACATTAGGAAATCACAGAAAGTTGTTCTGGAAGTATAATTGTACAGGTAAAGGGAAAAGAGGAGCATAATAAGAACATAAATGTGATTTTTTTGTATGGTTAATTCTGCACTCTAAGGTGCCCAGCTAGGAGAGACCAAATGTGGGAATCCAGGAGAAGAACACTCAATGCTCAGCTAAGAAAGCAAAGTGAAAAGATAGAGAAGTCCTGGGACTCTCTTGTGGAAAAACAGTGAGATGGAAAAAAAGGTGAGATGCCACTCAAGAGTGCTGTCCTAAAATTTAGAAACTAAATAATCAAACTACTTCTGTAGAATTTGTATGGTTTTGGCCTCTTTCCAGTGTGTATTGGGATTTCCCCAAAGAAATGTTAGAAATGCCAGAATCATTTTGCAATACATGTTTCAGCACAGATTTTTATCTGTATTTATCAGGAAATCTTGTTGGCTCATGCCAATTTTTCTCTTAGATATGCTGCTGTCCTTAGTAGTGAGAACAGCTTTATTAGATAATTGCAAACACATATGGGGACATTATTTTGATTTAAGAAACTCTTGCTTGGATTCAGTGCTTATATTCTTGTTTAGCACATCAGCAAGCTGTCTAGCTTCAGATGAGGTTGTTGTTTGATACTGATTTATTTAAGTTACTGCTACTCTTTTATAGATCCTGGCTTAATTTCAGGCTAATTTGGTTTTAACTGAAATTGATGAAGAAGCCATTTAATATAAGCTGATAGAAATGATTGCTAAGCTAGATATCTGCAAACCTCCAAAGGAACAAAGAAAAAGCTCAAAAAGCTTCTTATTATGTGTGCATTAGAAATAATTTTTTCAGCAGCTGCAAAGGGGGAGCAATTCTATCTTATTGCCAACTATAAAAATAAAAAGCTTCAGGTTCAAGTGTGAAAGTATAGCTAAGAAAAATATCAATACACAGAGATTTTTTTGCTGAAAGATAAAAATAGACCTTATCCAATTGTATTGGTGTAATTCTGTGAAAATTAGGGACTCCTACAGACAGGGAGTCCTACCAGAATGGATGGGGACAAATAGTTTTCTAGTCCTGTGTTCTCTTTCTGACAGTGAACAATCCTAGGTTCTTGTTTGTGCTCTGCTTTTCTATTGTGACTGTTTAATAATTAAAAAGTATATTTTATGTGTTTTAAAGGCCCATCCTAGAAATTCCTGGCCCCTGAGGTGGACCTTAAGGAACTATCTTTCTGCAGAGCTGATGAATTGGGCAGGGAGAGATCTGGAGGGGACTCCCACTCTTTCCCCAGAGGCGAGATCAACTTTGACTACTTTTCTCCTGCTGCTTGGTTATTTATCATTTATAATCTGATCATGGTCCCTATCACTGGTCTCACCCCTAGAAACAACCCTTTAAGTGTTCCAGAGGAGATGGATTTTTTCCCCCCACTTCTTTTATGTTTTCTCTTCTCTTTACCTCTGAACTTAGTCACTGCTTCAGTAGCTGAGGATCTCTTGGACTCAGAGTTGAATCGTTTTTTCCCTATGTGGGCAACAAAAATGGCCTGTACAGCAACTTTTTAATAACTTTTTCCATTATTCTGTATACTAATTTTACCAGCCTCAAACATATAATTACAGAGATAAAGTCTACAGATAAAGCCAAGGCCCTACTAATCTCTTTTCACTACTCAAAATTCCTGCAGTTGAAAGTAAGGTAGGTAGAAGCAAATGGAATTCCAATTTAGTTTAATGGGAACTCAGGATTTTCAGATCGTGGCTGATTAAAACTGCTCCTGATACCAATTTGTTGTAAATTATTCTCGTTTTGCATAACCCCAAACATATTAATTTGCTACTTAAAACTGCTGCTGCCTGCTGCTAACAATTAGATAACCAGGATGTCACTCCAAGTTTTCCCCCACTGAACTTGGCAGGATTTAAGTGGCCCTTTTCTGCCTCACCTCTGGGAGTCCATCCCCAAAGAGCCAGTGTTAAATTTAGCGAAAATGAAGACTAAATAATCACATGGATTCTGAACCACTCATCCGGGCCAACTCTTCTCCTGCTTAAATTGGAACTGTTTCAGCAGCACTTATGAAACAGAGTTATTTTAGTAATCTGGAGTTTATGGAATATTTGGCTGTGAAAATAACATAGTAACTTTTTCCTGTATATTGGGAGAGATATTACTTAGATATTGCACAGAGCTGCTACTTTTTACTTGTTTTGAGGTATCTTAGTGCAGGTAATAGGCTTATTTGAAAATAATATAAATTAGATGGATAAAATTATAATTAAAAATCTTTAGTCTCTTTTCCTGTTGTTCCATCATTATTTCCTTTATATCCTTAAATATTTCCTTCCCTCTGTTTATGATCACATGGAAAAATCGACTTGGTATTTGTTTACAGGCTGAATTTTCAAATTGTTTTGATTGTACAAAGCTTTTCTGGGGCAGACATTACCTAATGAAAAGTAGCTCTTGAAAAGCCCACAAGTTTCTTTTTTAGACCTTTTTTCAGAGAAAGTTCTCTGTAAAAAAAAAAAAACCTGAAGAACTCAAAGGGTTGAAAAAAATGGAGAGGGAGCTCTACTGTGTCCTTTCCCACGTGTTTCATATGCAAGGGGAAAATACGTTGGGCTTGTTTGGTGATTGCTGCCATTACAGCTCCCTTAAAATGGCTGATTATTAGCTCTACACAAGGAATCCACCATGGATAAGCATTCCTAATTTCTGAGAGCTTTATTTTCCTTCCTCTGCTACTTTGAAAGTTTTGTGATGCAGTTGCAGAGGTTTGGGGTCATGTTGCCTTAACCTTGTGAGGTGATCCCTATGTAAACCAGGAGTTTTAGAAGAAAGAAGGTTTTTTTAATAGGAAGATTTAATTTTTTTCTACTAGAACACTGTCCTTTATTACTAGATGAACTCTACTCTCATTTTGTTCTGCCATACATGTAAAAGATGCAGAAATGACTGTAATAAGAATGAGGTAAAGATATCTGTATCTTATTGGAGACTTTGGAGAGTGCATGGAGCAGGGGACAGCAGGAGATTTTCAATATTAAATGCCAATCTAGGATTTTATAATGTGATATAAAAACCTGGTATTTTCAAGAGGGTCGAAAGAAGTGCTGGCAGCAGTTTCATTTCTTTAAGAAGTCACATCTGTAAAACCAACTTTCTTTTCAGAGCTGGCAGTACTGCAGATATACAAAGACTAATAGGTACAAACCATCCTACAAGCCAGAAGTCTGGAATTTCCATCCCTGGCGGCTAAACAGCTTAATGTGAAAGGTGAATTTTAGATAATTATTTGCCCCCTGCAGGTTCAGAGTGAGAGAATTGCAGGGTGCACAGAACGTGCTTCATGTGTCCCGCTGTACCTCTGGGAGTTGCTCTTCCTTCCATAATCATCCACTGAGTTTAGAATTTGCTTCTGAACTTTGGGAGTAGACACTTGTTCAATTGGGTGTGAGTCTCACACTGAATTGATCACAGTAGTATCACTTTCTGAATAACTTCTGAGGGAGTTACCATTGCCACAGAGAAATCAAAGCACAAGGAGGGTGCCACCAAGCAGGCAGGGCAGTAATATTTCCCACTTACAGGGTAACAGGGAGGATTAATCTTATTCAAGCCAAATTTACAAGCATTGCCTCACTCTTTTCCAAACTGGGGCTGTTGGCAGCTGTTAAATCAGTTGTAAGCATTACAGCTCTTAAGTTACATTTTAAGTTACGTTTTTCATCAAGAATAACAAGCCTGGTTGCTGCTTGCCTCTTTCAAATGCTTGCTGCACACACATTTAACCCAGTCTTCACTGCAGCGAAGAGAAGTGGGAAAAGAGCAAAATGTTCTTTGGGAGTGAATCCTAATGCAGAAGGAAAGATTTCCTTGTTAGGGAACAGTTAGAAAGTGCAAATAAGCGTCCCAGTTCACAGCTGGACCTGAACACAGCAGCTCAGAATTCCTATCCCAAGTGGCACAGGGAAAATGGTGATGGTACTGGAGGAAGCTCCCTGTCCCCACACCTGCTCTTGCACTGCTTCCCATGCCTTGCCCAGACAGGGGTATTTAGTATTTATTTAGCAGCGCTGAAGGCAGCCCAGAGGAGGTTCACTGCACAGTTAATTTATAAGGAGGGAGCAAGATAAAACGAAGGGCTGTGTGTGCCATGTCCTTGGCACCAGGTGGGGATGTGAGTGCTTAATCAACTGTTATGGTATGCTGTTGGATCTGCAGTGCCAGATTTGTAACTGTGGAAAGCTGTCACAGCCTCACTTCACAATGTCAGGGCAGCAGACCACAGCACTGATGACACTCATGTTAGTGGGAGATAATTTCAGATTACTTGGGCTATGACAGGACATTTTGCTAATGCATTTTGACAGTACCTTCAAAATACACTTATACTTGCCTATCATAATTACTTGTTGTATATTTCTAATCTGGCACACAGGACAGGCAGCAAGGAGAGGAGGAAGGAAAAAAATACGTATAAAGGCTTTAGTGACTTACATGGACATTATTACTATTATACTTTAACTGGATTCCTCTGTCTGAAGCACAGAGCCTTATATAGAAGAAAAACTGTACATGGGATGCTCACAGCTGACACACACCCTTACTCTGTGGGTTTGATGGGGGAATGAGAGCTCATGATCTGCTGAACCATGGCTTTGCAGAAAGACACAGTCTAAGGAACTTCTTCTTCTAGGCTTATCTTCTAGTCCAGGGTTATCCCAAGCTGAATCCTTGTCCACCTGTGGTACACATTTCATCCCAGGACAGGACTGGGAACTCCGGCTGTGGCTGGAAAGCTTATGTGGGATCTCACCAATCTGAAAATCTTTTACATCAGGTGTAGAGATTGATCAGCCCTGGGCTCTCAGAAATGCATTTTGTTAGTAGTGATTGTGAGATGTGTAACCACTTGGTTAAGGATAAACCTTTTTCCTATTCTCTCTGTATTGGCTTTTAAAATGTAGAGTTCAGTGGGAAAAAAAGTCTTGATGACGTGTGTGCTGGAAACCAGTTGTCCCAGTCAAAGTCATATCAATAAGCTGGAAATTATTTCTGTTATGACTTAAGTTTTCAAGAACAGATTTTCTTGACTTGATTGCGTAAAATTGCTTGGGTTTATTTGCTCTTTTGTACCATTTGTACCAGTTTAATGCGTACAGCATTCTTTCTTCTGGATTCTTTCTTCTTCTTGAGACTTAGCCTACAAAGAAGAAAGCCTTTTTCATTGTCTTGAGATTTGTTCAGAAAAAGTAAAACAGATCTTTTAGAAACAGACCTGGGATCAGAGTTTTGCTAAGCAAAGTAACCAGATGGAATTTGACTTCCCTACTTCCAGGATAAAGCACAAAAGTTATTTCAGCTCAGGTGCAGAGTGCATGACTCAAACCTTTTTGTAAACTCTAAAGAATTCTAGTGGGGTTATTTGGGAATATTCCTAGTCAGGAAAAATGCCCCACCCTATTCTGGATCAGTTGGTCCTGATGGATACAGAATCTCATGGTGGATTCCCTAAATGTTTCTAGCTTTTGGGGGGGTTTGAATGTTCTTTCAGCCTCCTTGGTTTCTGCTTGAATATAAAACCAATGTTGTAGTTAAATCCATGGTGTTTGCAATATTGTTCCTTCACTCAGAAAATGGCATGATGTCTATATAGTAAAACTTTTCATATAAAACGATGCAGAGTCATGAAATGCATTGTAATGCTGTTTTTTGATTATTTCCCCCATAAAGTCCAGTAGAATTGCAAGCTGTTAATTGAACATGTGGCATTTGATAGCAGCACACAATATTATTTGTTGGAGAGAGCACAGAGCACAATAATGCAAACTTAGTTTCCTGTCCCTTCTGATGAATTTCCTGCATTGAGAAGTGAATGCTGTTGGAGAATACTGAGTTCTTCTTTCTGTTACTGATTGTAAGGAAGGAATTCATTCTATAGCAAATACCCTGTAAAATGCAATACATGAGAATCTTTGTTTTCTAAACAGCTGAGGTTCTGCCCCCCCTTAGATTCACACAGGTAGCAGGCAAGTGAATAAAAATGCTGAACTGTGTGATTTTTTAAAAAAAAATACATTTAATTGGGGTTTTGTTCAGCAGATAATTGCTTACCCTGCAAAGACAGAGATTTTTAATACACGCATAGAAAATGCATGTTAAGCAGTTAAGAATGTTCTTTTAAAAAGGAAAAATACCAAGGAAGAAGAGGCAAAAGCTAAAGCACACAATGTAGAAATGCACTTGAGTGTTCAGATAGTTTTGCAAAAGCCTTTCTTTTCAGCTGGGGGAAGATTGTCAGCTCATAGATGTCCCCAGGGGCTGTAATGGTTTAATTTTCAGACTTTCTGCTGTAAGGATGAAAATACAGTCAGTGAAAAAGGACATTAAGAGAAGAGGATGTTCTGACTATGAAGCCATAATGTTTTGAGTCTTCTTTTTAAAGCTTTTCTTTAGCAATCACTGAAACCTCTTTGCACATGCCAATATCTGTTTATATGTTTAATGGCTTTACATAAAATCAGCCTCCTTTTTCCACTACCAGGTCTCTTTCCATCTTTGTTCTTACAGAAACATCCAATAAATTTAGCAATTCTGACAGCACTGAGATATTTGAAGGCTGGTGCTTATGGCTTAAGCCTACCTTAGCAAGAAGTGTGGCCAGATAGGAGCAGATCAGTAGCATTCAGCAGTTGGAATTAAGGACTCTATGCCATGACAATTTAAGCATGTTTTACTTCAGAATGTCTCTATCAGGTGCTAGAGACTCCCTGCAGCAGGGAGTGCATCTTCCGGTATACCTGCAATATATATATTTGTATGATCAGGATACATTTTACATTGTGAATCAGATCATGACAAGAGGGGGAGAAATGGGATTTTGCTTTAAAAGTGTTTATGTAGATGCAGCCATTAAGTGGCATTAACAGCATCACTAGCAAAGCAGTGGCTGTTTCCTGTGCACTGCTACAAATTACAGCCATTTTTTGATACACTAAATTATATCTCAGATGTAATGACATTAACTTAAACCTTAGGCATTTTTTCCTACAGGTTTAAGTGCCTGGCATTGCAGCACCATTTCTCTTCTTAAGAGCTTACCTTTCCCAGCACCAGCTCCCAGTGAATTCAAGAAGTAATATGTCAGTGGTTGGCAGGGAAAGTAGCACTGAATGAGGCATAGGCACACAATTTTAGCTTCAATTTTAGCTTTTCAGCTCCTGTTAGTATCAGTGCCTAAAAATGTGAACTTTGGTTTTGGTTTGGGGGTTTTCTGGTTGATTGATTGTGTTTTGGAAGGGAGGACAGTAAAGTATCTCTGGTGTTTGCTTCCTAAACTTTATGTGCCTCTGGCCATGTCTTGCCTCCAGTGTTTGAATTCAAAAATATGTTAAAACTGGGGAAAAGAAGTAACTTTGAGGTATGAGAGTGTTTGTGAAAAATGAATGTATAGATATCCTAGTCACTGGCCATTAACTGAGCCTTTTTATTTTATCAGCATCTGGTATATTTAGTGTTGTAAAATTGTTGTATTTTAGCCTAGCTGACAACTAAGCCACTCACTCCCTCTCCCCTCATGGAATGTGGGAGGGAATCAAAGGAACAAAGTGAGATAACTTCAGAGAGTTGAGAGAAAGACAGTTTAATAGGGAGAACAAAAGCCATGCACAAGGAAAACAAAACAAGGAATTGGTTCCCCACTCCCTATCAGCAGGCAGGTGTTCAGCCATCCCAGGAAAGGTGGGATGGAATATCCCTTTGGCCAGACTGGATCAGCTGTCCCAGATGTGTCCCCTCCCAAATCCCTGTGCACCCTCAGCCCACTCACTGGTGGGGTGAGAGGCAGAAAAGGCCTTGATGCTGTGCAAGTGCTACTCAGCAGTAAAAAAATAAAAACTTTACTGAAGTATCAGCTCTGTTTTCAGAACAAATCCAAAACACAGACCCATAGCAGCTTCTGTGAAGAAATTAATCCTACCCCAGCCAAAAGCAGCGTTAAAAATAGATTGTCTTTTTTATGCCAGTGGGCTGCTTGTAACAGGTACTGAATTAACAGCACAAGAAACCAAAGTCCTCTCTTTTTTACCAACAAAATAAGTTCAGCATGGGTGTAAGGAACACAAGCTTCCCCCACACTGTTCAAGCAATATGCCTCAACCCTGACCTGAGAGCAGATCTCTGAGGGAAAAGGCGTTTGTTAAATTTCTTTTCCAATTAATTTGACAGCTCTACTGAGACTCCTAACAAAAGTACTAATTCATGCAAATTGCAGTAGTGGACCTATGTCATCAGGGAGCTGGGCTGAGCTCTCTGAAACATCACACAAGCCACCAAGGCAGCATTTTGATTAGGAGGTGACACTGGATTTGGAGTCTATTCTGCATTAATTTTCTCCCAGGGACAGCAACAGACTCCTGTCTGTGCTAACAGAGGTGGAAAGTTGCAAAAGAACATTCAGCCTCAGGAAATGCATCGTCATCTTCCCTCCAACCCTAAGAGAAAATTCATACCTTTTATATATCTGAATTAACTCTTTTGACTTGGGATCTGTGCATTGGCACAGACAACTGGGAGCAATGTTCCATGGATTGCTCAAAATAAAAAACAAAACAAAACAAAGGCCCGAGTGTGTTAGAAAGCAAGATATAAAATTTAGTCCAATATATAAATCAATTGGTTTCATCAGACATGTTATGGAAAGAATAAGAGCATTTGCCACTGGATAATAACACTCAGAAACAGAGTGATATGGTGGATAAACAGAGTGGATATGATAAAAGGAAGAGAAGATATTCCTGTAAAAGCTGATTGAAAAGTTTGTTTTTGTTCATCACAGAGAAGTTCATGATGGATTTTTGTAAGATGAGGAATGGTTTCGACAGGACACATCAGGAGCAGCTGATCTTCTTGTCTTGTAATAAAAACCAAGAGTACACTGATTTGGCAAAAAAACCTAACAAATTTGAACGTAAATTGAAGAAAGATGAATTTTTTCACTTCACATCGACTACCTAGGCTGGAGCGGAATGTCAAAGAAATTCATTGAGACCAATAATTTTCCCAGTCTCCCAAACATTGGATAGTCTTCATGAAAGACAGTAGAGTGAAGATTAACAGTGAAGATTAACAGTAAAGATTGACATAATTAGCCTTTGTAAAAAAAAATAAATTAACAGATCTATCTAACCCTATTTTTGAAATAACATCTGGATTGTAGGTGTGAGGGTGAAATAGTGAAGGATGGCAAAATTCCCTCTTGGGCATCCTCTTGCACTTTCATATGGTGTCAAGATTAGATGTAAGATGGATACTAGGTAAGGATCTGCATGGAAATTTATTTCTTCTTCTTTATTTATAGTACCTTTCCTGTTCTGGACCTGTTCATCTGGCCTGCTTTGGGCACAGGGAAATTACATCAATTACAAAAATCTCCAAGCTAGGAAAGTTGATTTTTTACTCGTTAGCTAAATCTAGCCCGTGAGGATTAGCAGGCACTGTCTTGATTTTTCCACTGGGCTGGAGGGGAAACACCTTATCATGAGATGATGACCTGTGGGACAGAGGCTGCCAAGTCTGTTTGCTTTGCTCTGGGGAGATCTGGTTGTTCTTGTTTTGATTTTTTTTTTTTTAGAGTTCTAACATAGAGGGGGAAGGTTGAGCAAAGGCTAAACGTGAGTATTGCCACTGTCATCCCTTTGTGGTACTCTCAGCCTCAGTTAATTTTTATTTAAAATTTACTCTTTGAAGTTATCACAATACTATGTCTAGTTTGCCTTTGAGGGGTTCATACTGTAAATTCAGCTCAGGGAAAAAACATTTCTTTGCCTTTTATCCTTGCAAACTGATCATTTAAAATTCTGTATGTGTGTATTTGTACAACCTTTTCTTTTTTCTGTTCAGGCTGGTTCTGGTGGGTTTTTCTCTGGTATTTCTTTAATTTAGATTTTAAATTACATTGCTTCTTGAATATAGCAAGTTATTTTCCATCTCTCTGTGGATTAAATACATTTTTTTTAAAAGAACAAACATGAATTGCTTTGTTTGACAAAATGATAGCTTAATAAGTTTTGACTTAGGAAAACCTCTTATTTAGGGAAAGTGAGAGCTAGTGCTTATAAACATGTGTTTATCAAATTCCTGATATAAATACTTGTTTAAGTGATCCACTAAGATTTCTTTCCCCAAAAACTGACTGCAGAGAAGCCTCAGTGCCTCACAGATTTTGAAACCAGGTGCTTGCGTGCCCACAAGTGAGATCCTCTTTGCTGTAATGTTATTTTAGACCTGCTATCTTTGACATTGCACTTTAAACAACATTGCTGGCAGCAATCCTGGCTGTAATGCACTGCACAAAAAGAGATACAGAAGCCCTGCAAGGCACTACGTGGAGCTATAATAGACTGTCGTTGAAAGGTGCAGTGTTATTCCCTCAGGACTATGCTATCTCTTATGTACATATAATTAATATGTCTGCCAGTAACAGTTATTAAACAAAGAACAGGAATTGTTTCTGCTGAATGACTTGACCTGGGAGTAAAGCCAATTTAAAAAGCATCTGATTAAAATATGTTAAGGTCACAGATCACTGTAAAATATGAAGCGGGGAGGAAAAAAGCAGAAATTTACTCATGAGGAAGATTAAATACTACTGGGTTTTTTTTTTGTGCTGGCAGCAGCTTTCAGGTGTGAAAAATGAAAAGTGCCCATTCTGAAGAGTGTTGTTTTTTCTAGAGACATTTCAGTGTCACATTGCACTGAATCCTTGCCCTATGTGTATCCCACAGATGAGGTGAGAATACGAATGCTAAGAACATTTGTAAGTTTTTATTTCTTCGACAGACAGGATGGAATCCTACAGGCAAGGAGAGAAAGTCAATATCCTTACTGCTTTCTGGGTATATTCTTACAGTAGTGGTAATGGGGTCTAATCACAACAAGAGCTTTTAGCCCTCATTAGAGCCTTTCTCAATCTTGTTTCCCTCTTCCCTCAGCAAACATTGCAGGTGCCAGCACTACAGCCCATCACACAGAAAGCCTGTTCTGCATGCAAAGCAATAGCATTTAGTTTTGAGAGCTGCTCACTTAATGTGGTGTCTTACTTTTTACTCAGATCTGATGACAGAAAGTGTGCCTGAAGTTCAATGGAAATATGACTGAAAAATACACTGTAATTTTTTAGAAACCTTTTTGGGCTGAGTTAGTATTCAAGAACATACATAGAGGCCCAGGAGAGAGAGAGGATGATACAGATGTATACAATGCTATAGATTTTGTGGCTTTTCAAATACTGATAAACCATGAGATCTGCTGAAAGTGGCTTCATTGCTCTGAGGGATTTGGAAGTAAACCTACATTACAAAGTGTTGTTTCCTGGTGAATGGGGGGCCACAATGAACAAGGAGGGGGGAAATCTATGTAAACACATTTAAAAAGAACTGGAGATCAGTTCAAACATACCAGGCTGTGTGTGGTCATTGAGGTGAGCCAGTCAGTAGAATTTTGATGAAAGACTGGACAAAATGCCATGGTCTCATTGATGTGGTGGTGGTAGGTTGTCGCGGTTTCGACAGGTGTTTACTAAGAAAGGCAGGAGCCTCCCTTGGAATGAGAAATGTAAACCCCCCTTCCCTCCGAATTAGTAATATTTTGAAATTAAGGGGCTCTCAGGCAAAGATAGGGAATAGGAATAACAGATCTTTACTAAGTATTTATATGAGGCAAACAGGCAACAACTGTACCGGTGACACCAAACCAGACCCAGAGAACCCCCTGGCAGCTGCTCTGAGGTGTCAGGCACCTTCCCCTCGGTGCAGTTCCGGTCCCGGCCGGCAGGGGCGCTGTGGCTCCGCTGGGCGGGGCAGGTGCGATGGTTCCCCCGCGGCTGCAGGGGGCGCTGTGGGGCAGCTCGGGGAGCAGACGCCAATGGCGGCTCGGCCGCAGCGATCCCGGGGTGGTGGCTGAGATGTGCTGGGAANTAGGTAATAAGTTGAACTTGATGATCTCAGAGGTCTTTTCCAACTTAACTGATTCTTGTTATTCCCTTCCCAACACACCTGCTCAGCCAAAGGTTGTCTATGGCCTCAGGTCCAGCTTCAGGACCTCTGCTTGCTGCTCAGGTGGCAGTGGGAATAGTTTGCAAAGCCCCTCCAACAGTGGCCACTTCCACAGGGAATGAATGCTTCCCTGTCCTCTCTGCAGGGCACAGGAGGTTTGTCCCAGAGTTGCTCTCATCTGTCTTGTTAATGCACACTCTGAAGACGTGTTATCTGTGAGCTGTACAGGTTTGTGATTGAATTCCCTTCTTTTGTAAATGCTGTGGCTTAATGCCACGGTGACATTTCACCCCTGGGGTGATTTAATGACGAGCAAAGGAACACGGGGAGGGCACAATCAATTGGTGGGTGCTGGACAGGCAATGCCATGGATGTGTGTATCTGCTTCCAGCACACTGTGGTGCTCCAGCCTTGCTTAAAAAGCACAAAAAGTAGAGCTCCTGCAGCACTGGGGAGTGCAGCCACTTTGCAAATGAAGCTTCTCTGACCTTGTGCAGGAGATGGGCCCTGTCAAACCTGGAGCACTGGGGCTGAGACGTCACCAGCGCAGGCTCCAGTTGTTCCTTGGTATTTACAGCTGGGAATTGGTGAGATTGCTCTGTGTGCAGGGGGCTGCAGGACCTGAATACTAAAATACTCCTATTTACTAACAGATTTATGTTTTAATTTAAAATTAATTCAAATTTAAATTAATAATTTAACCCTAAATTAGGACCATGTTTTCATCCCAAGCAGATTAGTCAAGCTGAGGCAAAAGTTACTTTGCTGTTGAAAAGACAGTCACATTTCTTTAATAAGTAGCTACCAGAGATTGTTACATGCATTTGTTTTTCTCTCAATGAATTAACTTCCCCTGCTTTCTGTCTCTGAGACAGACTCATCACTTTTAGCTTAGGAGAGTTCATTTTCCTACCGTAACAAAGATAGCCAGAGTCCTGAAATTCTTATAGGTGACTCAGTAAAGTCTTCCTGGCCTCACACTCAGATAAAAGAGACTGAAATCAGGCTAAATACAGTTTTAAAATGCTGCAGTTGGGAGTTATTACAGGAGTCACCAGAGCCAACAGGCTTGAGGAGAGCTTCCTAAAAAAAAGCAAAACCAGACAGCCTTGCTGTTTTCTACATATGTAGAAACTCCCAAAGTTTCCTTTTTTCACTTTTAGTAAGTTAACAGGATTTTTTTCCTGGCCCAATGCATCTACTTCCTCCTGCATTGTTCTCCATTGTGAGGGAAAGAAAAAATTCTTAGCCTTTTTAAGAAATTGTTGAGAAAAAGCAACTGCTGTACACAGCTGGTTTCCATGCTAAAATTAGAGATTCTGTGAAGACTTCCTATGCTAATTCCTACTTTTTTTTCAACCTAACTGAAACCAAAGCCATGGTACTTGCCTCAAAAAAACCCAAACCTTCTTCTATCAGTACATGTAATCCAATTTGTCTGATAGAGAAATTAATGCATTTTGAAGTAACAACTTTATTTTATCTCTCTTATATATCAGAATTTAAAAAAAAATTATTAGGAAAGGAATAATTATAGTAAATACATCAACAATATTTTTTATCGGCATCTCCCTTTCTGAGCTTCAGGTTCAAGTGTAAATGCATTATTTTTTTTTCCTTGGAGCTGAAGTTGTGAATAATCTTAAATTAGTCTGACAGACAAAGATAGAAAGTGCCAGGCAGCCGGAGGGGAAGACATGAGATTGGGATACCCTTGCTAGGGCATATTGGGACAGGAATCTGACTGGCTCGCCCCTCACTCTGACCACCGCCACCTTTTCTCAAGTGAGGTCCATGAGTTCTCCCCTGAGGGACACACTGACTCATGGAGCAGTTTCTCTTCTTTACACCTCTGAATTTGTCTACTTCTCTTATGCAAGCTTGTTTACTCATGTTAAATTCATTGCTTTATTAAAATAATGGTGGTAGGGCCGTTTTTACATTTTTTGGCCATTACATTTAACTAGCATGTATATTTATTAAAAAATTCTACTGTATAGAATCATAAATACATCTTTGCCTTGTGTGTGACTGCCATAAATGTAAAAGTGTCTCTTCAAACTGGTTAAGCAAAACCATTGGAGTTTAATGTCTGGTAGTAAGTTTCCATGAGAAGTTTTGATGAAAGTTCTCTGTATTAATTAGGCAGCTAAAGTGTGATGTTTATTCCTTATTTTGTTTGCTTAGTTATTATTGCTGGTAAGATTGGCATCCATTCTTTTCTGCCTGGCTTGTTGTCTTAGGGCTGGGGACAGCCACCCTGTGCACAGAGGTAGTAAAATCCCTGGAGGCTCCACTGTCATCCAGAGCACCAAAGGGTGCTCGAGGTACCTCATGGGGCAGGACATGGGAGAGAATGGGATTTGAGTCATAAAAGGCTGCAAAAATAATAGCTAAATAAAAAAAGCCAGTTGTTTCTTGCTGCATTTCCTCCTAGTGGAAGGGAGTAAGAAGAACTTAGGGTTTCCTTTATTTCCTCAAGTTAAATGGGAATCTCCAAACACCCTTGGCAGGCTTTGAGGAGAGAGGAACACCAGAAATGCCATCTGGACAGGTTGTGCCAGGTTGGGCAGGTCTGTGTTGGTCACACAAGGTCATTTTTAGCATTTCTGCTCTAATGTTGGGCCCATGCTTCAGAGGTTCAGACTCAGGACTGTTTCCTCAGGGCTTTCAGGAGAGAACTTGGAGCAGGAGGTGTCTTTCCCAGCTGCTTTGCTGTAGCCTGGAAGTCAGAGGGAACAGCTGCAGCCAAGCGCTTCCATTTGCCAGGGCTGGGAAGTGCTGAAGGGTGACTGAGATTGGCACTTCCCTGTGAAACCCTTCATGCTCCTCCTGCTGTGTGCAGTGCAGTAGGAGGAGGCTTTCCCTTATTAAGATAGAGCAGAGCACAGTAGTCGTTCTCTCACTGTTCACCAGAGCATTTCACTCAGCTGTTTGGCATCAGGAGCTAACCAACAAATCTGCCTTCCCCAGATGTTTATTTAGGTTTTGCTGATAGACAAAAACAATCCCTTCCTCCTCCATCACTTATAAAGATGCTGGGATATTTGTTCAGACCTTTTTCTCACCTCAGGCTGCCCATCTAAAGACTTTGCTGACCCCCCAAAAATCCTTCTTATACAAGTCATTCAGGTTCCTGATAGTATCAGAAGCAGCTCGTTGACATGATCATTCAAAAACAGAAGAGATCTTTCTTTGTTCAGGTTATTTTCTTGATTTTGGCAGGCTTACTCCTGACCTGATGAACTGAAGAGACATAGTTTACAATCAGTGTGCCCTTGCAAGCAAATTTTAGCAGCAGTGAGGATAAAGTTACTTTTCTATTCAGGATAGAGCCAATGTTTTGGTAAATTAAGCAGAAGAGAAGAAAAAGGAGTGAAGTTCTCAAAATGAAGCATAGAAAATGTTTCTTCTTAGTGGTGCAATACACTGTTTTTTTTCCCAGGCAAAATTATGTGCAAATCCAAGCCGATGCTTGAACTCCATTCTACCAAGAAGTTTTATTTTTGTCAGCTTTCATTATGACAAAAAATTGTATATTTAAACCATAAATATCTGCAAACTGTGATCCACATACGAGTAGGTTCCAGGGCAGTAGTCACATGTTAAAACAAAGATGTCCATGGAGTTTTAATCTCTTATTCCTGTTACTTTGCAGCCTGTCGAGCTGGCTTCTACAAAGCCTCTGCTGGCAATGTGAAGTGTGCCAAATGCCCTCCCCACAGCTCCACCTACGAAGATGCATCTCTGAACTGCAGGTGTGAAAAGAATTACTTTCGCTCTGAGAAAGACCCTCCATCCATGGCTTGCACCAGTGAGTAGCGTCATTCTGCTCGGGGCTGTCATTCTTGCTGCTCCATCTGTACCTCCGCAACAGCTCGCTTGCTTGCTTCCTCTCATGTCCCACTGCAGTCAGCCATCCACTCCCTCACGTGTCTTCTTTAGTGTTGGACAGGCTGCTGAAAATTGGTGGGCTGAGTTTGTGTCTGTTTTCATTTTCTCCTTCTTGTTCCCCATCAGGCTCGAGAAGGAGAAGTAGGATTTTAATATTGCTACCAGTACTCTCAGCCCTCAATCCTGAACTGCACCCTCAGGAGACTCTCTATTTATAAGAAAACATGGTCCTTGATAGCCTAGGTCTGTAATCTAGTGAAATATTTCAGGAGTCTCCACAGGAAGTAACCAGAAGGGTTTGGTTATTAATGTTTTTACTTTTGTATTTCTGCGCCCTTGTTACTGCCATTTTGGAGCATCCTTAGGGAGATGATCTCATTCCCTGATTTCCCATTTCCTTTCATAGGACCACCATCTGCCCCAAGAAATGTGATCTCTAACATCAACGAGACCTCTGTTATCCTGGACTGGAGCTGGCCTCTGGACACTGGAGGCAGGAAAGATGTCACCTTCAACATCATTTGCAAGAAGTGCGGGGCAAACACCAAGATGTGTGAGCCTTGCAGCGACAACGTGCGGTTCCTGCCCCGGCAGAGCGGGCTCAGCAACACCACGGTGACGGTGGTGGACCTTCTGGCACACACCAACTACACCTTTGAGATTGATGCAGTCAACGGGGTGTCTGACTTGAGCACCCTCTCTAGACAATTTGCTGCTGTCAGCATCACAACTAATCAGGCTGGTGAGTCTCTTTCTGCTCACCCTTCCTTTGTTCAAAGCTGCTGGGTTTTGTGTACCTTTGTTTCCTCTCCCTGCTTTACAGAATTTACTCTATGCTAGGGTAACTAATTGACTTGAATATTCCTGTAAAAGTAAAAGCAGAAACAAACCCAGTGTGCATTTCTGTCAAAGAACCTGGCAGCATGACTGTTATGATTAACTCCCAGTTCCCAGTTAATAGTCTCTAATAGCAGGCTCACATGATTCCTAAGTCAGAATGTGTTTTATTAATAAAACCAGATTTTAATAAAACACTCAGTTCAATAATCTCCAACGTAAATTACTGTAGTAATCTTAGTGATTAATTTTGATTAAATAGAAGTGAAAAAAGGCTTTGATATTAGACACATAAAAAGCTAACATTAAATTAGAGAGGTTTAAAACACAGATTTTTTTTTTTTTCTGCTTTACAAGTTGTCTCACCAACTCTGAATTATTGCCAACATGATGGGGGTGTGGAGCTGAATACTGAATTAGATCGTGGTGTCACAGTTGATGGGGTACAAAAGGACTGCTCTGATTCTGTGGAGACTTATTAAAGCCTTTGAGGCCCTGCGTGAGCACGGCAATGTGCCCTGACTCTTGGATCAGAGCCTTTGTCATCGCTGCACTGTTCTGCCATTTGCTTCTCATTCGACATGGCTCCATTTATCTGAAAGTTGGGAAGAATCTAGACTCTTCCCTGGCATTTGGTTAGGTATAACTTTTTTTAGAAGCAATGTTTGCCAGTGAAGAGAGAGACTAGATGCTGAAATTTTTGTAGTTATGCTCCATGCAGCTTCCATCAGGAAGCTTTGTACTGAAAACATGCATGTGTTCAGTAAACCTCCTCCCACGTCCTCCCATCCCACACCATGTCCCCAAAATACTTCCAGTTCTGTCTTCCTGAAATCACAGACAAGTTAACATTGCTCTAAGGAGTTATCCTCCTGGTGGGCTATGTTATTGCAATGTTTTGCACTATAGAGCATGTATGTTTTCTCCTTAAATCAGAGATCAGCTGTAGTGGGAGGCATAAAAATGTGAGAACAGGCTATTTCCTGACCCCAGTCACTACATTTCCAAATGCTCTGGGAGGCTGTCTAACTATGCAGTGGGCAGACAGAGGTGAATCTACCCAATTCAGCTCTAGAACCTTTATGTCCATTCAATTTGTTACTGTTATAGTTAATTGGCTTGGATATTTGGATCAGCGACTTGAGCATCCTTGTTGAGTTGCCCTCTTTTCTTCTGTTTCTTCTCCCAGAGATGTTGCCTTTCATCACCACAGCAGCTAGAAATCACCTGGGGACAGTCCAAAAATGAGCTGTGCAGATCAGGGAAGTTATTTCTCTGCAGAGGCCTCCTGCTTTGCAGCGTACTCCCCAGGGCCCAGCGCTGCTGCCTTTGCACTGCAAGGTGGATTTTGATTTTCTTGTGGAACACACAATACCTGGGATGTGGCAAAGTCCAAGCATTTCTGGCAATAGCAGCTCTGTTCACTGTAACCCACAGGCTGTTTAAGCAGTTTATTTTCTACTTTTATACATAGCCCATTTTTTCTTTAAGTACATTTAGGTGATGTGGGTTAGTACAGGCTTAATTGTGCTATCTTTTGATCATGCTAGTTGGTTTACTGTATTAAAATTCCCTTAGAAACTCTGCAAGTTGCTAAAATTAGACCTTAGTTATGTATATAAGCTGTCTCTTAAAGTATAATTACAAAAATGCAATTTGTCTTGCATTCCCTCACTGTTCAGATCATGAAAGGGATATACCAGAAACACATTTTTAGCTCTTTAAGGTCTAGAATGCTGTCCCAAGAGAGCTTTTCTACAGCTTTATTCTTAATTTCCATGTACCATATCCAAATGGGTCTGGGTTGCCGTGAAGGGTTACAAATCCAGGTTAGACCAGAGGGGCCATGGGGCAGAGCAAGCAGAATGAACAAAATGAAAACCCTGTAAAAGGTAGGTGGGAACAAGGGGGTCAAGCCTATGACCCTCTTTTTGCAACAACATTTTTCTGGCAGCTGCTCCACATCAATCTGAATATTCTGTCTCAAAACCCCAACTTCTCATGTGCATCTTCCTAAACTCTTACCCCTTCCATTATTTATGATGATTTGGTATTCATGGTTTCAGCAAAATAATTATTAGCATCAAAGTTTAGTGAAAACAATTAAATTTTCTGTATTTTCCCAATCTACTCATGCCGATCCCCAAATATTTTTTCTCTTTTTGCCCTAATACCTTACATCCTTATTGCATTAATAATAAAATAGATTATTTGCTTTTGATCACTAAAAGCACACTGAAACTGCTTTAAATGGCGCTTAGCTCTTAAGGACTTGAGGCCTTTTAACCCAAGATCTCAACAGTGCAGCTGCAAAAGGTGGTAGCAACTAAATTCAGGTACAATAAGGCAATGTCAGCACTAAACCAATTCCAAAGTGTCGTGTACTGTCACATACCCTGTCATCAGCAGAAGAACAAAGGGGATGCGTTGTAACAAGAGACCTTTTCAAATTGTGTCCTCAGCTCACCACAGCTCTCCCACACAATCCAGGCAGGATTTAGATAGGTGCCAAAAGTAAATAAACTGGAGAAAAAAGAGGAATCCCTGCAGAGGAAACATAGTTGGCTTTTTGTGGGCTAAATTTCTGCTAGAAATATCAGTATTTTCCTAATAACTGTAGAAAGTGATTACGCTTCTCAGTTGAAGACCTAGAAGTGCTGAACCCTGAGTTTTGACCTCTTCGCAGTTCAGTTGTGCACTGGTAAAATGTTGACTCCTTTCTTTGTCAGGGACTTTTCATAGAGGAAGCTTAGAGAGTAACCACCCCTGCATCTCATGCAAAGCTACATTATAAATAATAACAAAACCCCAGATCTACCTTAAAGCACCTCAAGCTTCCCTAGATGAGCAGTAGTTTATCTGGAGTCTTCTCCTTTTATCTTTTATATTTCTAAAACCCATAAAGCAGAACAAGCCATGTAACTTGTTCAATCACCTTGCTTAATCATTGAACCTGTGCATGAAAAGCCGTAGGAAATCAGTTTGTTTAAGGAGAAGGTAACGAAGAAGACACTACAAAGTTTTTTGCAAGAGGCCAGGATAAAAATTTTTCAAAAAACCTTTGAGAATAAAAGTAATGACTAAATAGAGAAATTAGGATGATTAGGAATATTGAAGGGCAGACGTTGCTGGTTTGGAGTATCTTAATCTCCCTGTGACATTGAAAATTCCAAGCCATGTGTTAATTGCAGCTTGGAGGGATAAAATATTTACAGTGGAGAAAGAACAAGTCAATTTTTCAGTCCTCTTTTATACAGAGACTTATGTGGTTCCTAGGAAGACTTGTTAAAACCTCCTCAGAACCAGAATTTTATTTGCCTGAAATCTATATATTCAAGGGAATAAGTTCTGCCCTGAGCTTTGTTTCACTGTATGTATTTGATTATTTGCAGGTACTTTGATGCTATTTATGTGCTCAGCCTGCACTGCATTGTCTTCATCAGCTCACAAATGATGTGTGATGCTCCCTGTTTAAATAAAATCCATATTTAGAGAGGGTTGTGTGCACTTTACAACCTATATCCCAAGGCAAGTCCCTTAAGTAGATCTGTCTTCTAAGAGAGACAATTTGAGAGAGGCACAGATGTTTGGGGGATGATATATTTCTTTTTTTCCCTATGGCCCTTATAAAAAGGACAAGAAGATAGACTTATTAAAAGTGAGCTAATGACATGATGTAGGGAGTCTCTGGTTCACTGACTGTTATTACAGCTGTGCCCTATTACGTACTGAATACCTAGGACATGCTTGTTTTTCTGAATGACATTTATCTTTTGAGTTTCAAACATTCCTGGCATAAATAAAGATTTTACGCTCTTCAAATGTGTTTTACAGTTCAGCCCAGAGGCTGTTCAAGGATCATTTTGACTCAATAAAACTCCTTTAGGGATATAAAAGGGAAGTGTTTTAACAATGTCACTCCATGCATAGCCCGTTATTAGCCAGGGATGTTCTGCCTGCACAGTCTTTGATCCCTTTTCCCCTGAATGTCAAGGAAGCTCTGCCAAGGCTTCAAAGCCTGTGACACACATTGGGCTCTTCAGTGCATGCACAGTCCTTGTGTGAACACTCCTGACCTGACAGAAAGTTTGCAGGAGAAGTTGGTGGCTCAGAGAGCTTTATATCTTTCAAAGATTTCAGCTGGTTTTTCCACAGATCATGGTGAAATTTTATTCAGCAATTGTTGGAAAATGGTTTTCTTTGCTTGCTTCTATTAGTCTTCCTCATTTAATATCTTAATTTGGTAAAAGGGTAAAAATAAAGAAATGTAGGTAAGCACGATGCTTAGTCCTCCATTAAATAATAGACTTCTATCTCTCTCTGTTATCTGTGATGGCATTCTCAGTGATCACTGAGGCACATTGTGTTCCTCTTGATTGTAAATGGAGCTATCAATTTGCTTTTTGAAGCAATTCCCTCTAGGAAATTTGCAGGCTGGGGACAGACGAGAAGAAACCTGTTTCTTTCTGTTTGGGGACCATTCCTGCAATGGGGATTCTGAACGCAATAAGCGTCAGCTTCTACAGCAAAAAGAGTCTTCTTTTTAGCATTCCTTTTAGTAAACTATGTCTCTATGTACATTAAAAAAATGTTTTAAACAAAAGTATTAAATCATCCCCAAATCCAAAAGAATGTGAAAGTTGTCTTTTCCATTAGAAGTTCTTCTTTCCTGATGAACCTTCACAAAAGCAATTGCTCCAAATGACAGGGCAAGAAGTTTGAGAAATGTTTCTTTTCATAGTGTGTTCCGACCAGGTGGAAAAGACTTGCTGACAGACCATTTCAGGAACACTTGGTGATTACTTAAAAGGAAAGAAAATATTTTGTATCATAAATTACTTATTTGAGGGAAATTGTCTTCTCCAGTTTTGGATAATGGCATTTTTCAGAGATAGTTCTTAAGTATATTTGTACATTGTGCATCGGATTTCTCTGGTTGAGGAAATAATCAAATTATCACAGAAAGAGAAGGCCTCCTCAGCATCTAAACGTTAATGTTGTGAGCATGGTGAATAAATTCTTCTTTCTGAAAACTTCACATCAGGAATCATGAGGCTCTAACATCCTCTAAGGTAATGTAACAAAGGGGTAGGGGAGGCAAAGATAAACAGTTTATTTAAACTGATAAAGTCTTAACACATTCAGTGAAAAATATGAACTATTGCAAAGCTCCCACCCTCACCACCTCAACAGAGAGCAGAAAGAATAACATTTGTGTTGTGAGTACCTTTGGGATGAATCCTTATGAAAGCACATCCAGCATTTGTCTCCTCTCTGAAATAACAGCTGGGAATGCCACAGCACCATAATTTTCAGTTTCTGAAGCGAGTGCCTTGTGCAGCCTGATCCTTCCCAAATGGACATGGCATTTCCATGACTTATTATACATGTGTTAAACACATGAGCAAATCAAATGTTTTGTTTGCTCTGGGGAAGGTATTTGCTATCTCTTTTAATAAAAAGAGGGAGAAGCAAGAACGTGATTGTGCTACACTTAATGGCGTTTTCTTTTAATTTAGAATTTATTTGTAAAAGTGAGAACTGATCTCTGATAATCACTTGACCAGTGACAGCTGCTGCCCAGAAGGTTGCCTTTTTCTGCACTTGAGAGGGAAATCTAGCAGCTGCCTTTTGGTGTAATTCCTGTTGAAGCTGCTTGTTTCCCCTTTCCAGTTCCCTGCAGTCTTTCTTCCACAGCACCTGTGAAATGCCTGCAGCCACTCTGGAGTCTGTAACCACAGGCTGGAGCGTTTTACAGATGCATTTGGGTACTTCTGCCATAATGCAGGCAGTCTTCCATTAGAACGGCCATGGACAAACCAGTTTTTAATTTTTTTCTGTTTCTGGGAGAAATGTCCCCAACTTTGTTTCATTCAAAGGCAGCCTGCTTGTGTTTGCCTTTGAAGTTTTGTTCTACTTCTTTCCTTCCATGTTTTGATGTGTGTAAATGTGGTCTTGATAGCCTTCTCCCAGAAACTGAGAGCCTTTTCACCCCCTATCTTGTGATTGAATCCTATCAGGATCCAGCCTGGGGCTGATGTGAGGGTCTTTTTGCTGGTAGAGGATGAGTGGACTCCCTGATGCCTCATTCCTGGTGGCAGGGAAGGCACGTCACCTTCAGGCTAATGGTCACCCAGTGATGTTTCAGATTTGGGTGACGTTTTACAGCCCAGGTCATAAAAATAGATTGAGCCTGCTCCAGCTCAAGGAAAAGGTGCAGGAGGACAAACACAGGCACTGTGCTGGTTTAACTATGTATCCTGGAGATTAAAGGGTAAAGGACTGTGCCTGCACTTGCCTTGAAGTGGTGGGGAATTGTATCTCAAGGAGCAGCATGTAGGATTTAGCAGGTTTCCAAAGTATTGTTAAAGTGGGACTGTTTCTTCCTCCTCCTGCCTCCTGGGAGGCACCTGGGGACCTTCTTGGAATGTGCCTGTGGGATGGAGCTTGCTTGCTTCAGCACAATCCTGTAACAGTGCTTAACAGAGAAAGTGCAGACGAGTGCAACCAGAGAAGGTTTAAAACAGGGCAGGTCCTGCTTTCTGTGAGCAGGCTTCTGTCATAAACCTACTCTACAGTAATCCACAGAAGAGATGCTGGAGACGTTAAAGAATCCAAGTACAAGCACAGCTGTTCACAGACTTCATGTTAATGTGACCCTGTCATGGAGGTGTGACATCATTGTACTGATTTGCAACTCAGTACTTGGGACTCTTACATATTGAATAGTGCAATTGGTGGATAAACCCAAAGATAAAAGGTTGGTTCTCAAAAACCCCAGATGTTGGGTGGTTTTGTATGAATTAAAATATGTGTATGTAGCTTTATGAGCCAGACCCAGCACCATGGTAAATTCTCTCATGTCCTGACTGTGGATGTGGCTCCAGTGTCCCAGAGAAATTGTCTCCAAGTGAGAGTTCAGTTTGTTCATTCAAACACTGGTATTTCTACTTTTCATTGTATGATAGTTTTGTGGTTTGGATGCTGGTCCTCTAAGACTCACATATTTAGGTTTGAGTCCCAGTGGATTCTACTGTCAGAGAATGCAGATTTAATTTTCAGGTTATGATCTTTATTTACTGCTCTTGTTCCACCTTACCTCCTAGGGGCATCATAGACATTAAAGAAAATTTATAGGTTATATCAGATTACAGTATTATGATTAGATAATAAAAGCATCAGCTTTCTAAAGAAAGAAAAAGAAACAAGCCTTCCATTTGTTCAGCAGGGCAGAAGTTGAAAATTGAGTAATACAGTCAATTCTGCTTGGTCACCATCTTTCAGCATAGTTTGGAATATCCTAGGCAAAGCATATTTTACTCTCGTTTGCAAGCAAAAGCTAGAAGTGAGCTGTGAGTCATTTTAGAATTAAATCCTTTCCTAAAATTTAATTTGTGACCTAGAAACCTAAGCCAGAAACAATAGGACTCTAAATGTTTCAGCAGTTGTACATATGTGCCTTTCCAGAGCTAATACTGAGTTCTCCCTGTCACAGGACAGGGAATTTTCTTCCAGTGCATATCTACATCTGTAAGCCAGCCACATATGAAAACAATAACCAAGGAATAAGGAAAAAGTCAATAAGGAAATTTATATATAGCTGCTATTAAACTAGAGGAAAACATATCATCTGTTGGGGTCAGTTTCAGTGGGAAATCAATTTGAGCAGGGTTTTATTGTCGTCTCTGCAGATCCTTCACGTTATTTGCTTGCACCTTTAATAGTCATGATGGAGGAGGTTTTTACACTTGAGCCTAAGCTCCCTGAATCATTGTGTTTGTTACCTTTTCAACATCCACATTCCCAGTTGTCACAAATGCTACCTAACAACACCGAGTGCTCAAAGTACATTTCCCCTCTTAACTCCAGGGAGTTTTCAAGGTTTCTATTAAGTGCTTAAGCAGTTAGGCTGCAGTGCCAGACAAATTCTAACCATGTGATGTGTAAAAATGCTTCTCTGTGCTTTGCACGGGACTGCTGAGAGTAAAAGTCTTCATATATGTCCATACAAGGCTAAAGTTAATAAAAACCCGCGTCTTACTCACATGAAGAAGTTGACTACTAATACATTAATCAAAATATTGATAAAAATGTAAATACCTAGAGGCATAAGAGACATGGGATTAATTAAAAAATCACTGAAACAGCATTCATTCATCTTTTTAGTCTGAAAAACTACCCTCCTTAAGTTTTGCCTTTAAATACAAGTTTTCTAAATGAAACTTAGTGAACTAATTTAACCTTTGCATTCTTGTTGATACTTTCATATAGTTTTTAAAATTTCAACTAATCCTAAAATGCTTCATAATATCTCATTATTTGCTAACCCAGAGTGCAAACTCTGCTTTGTCAGTGGGACCTGTAGATTTAAGATAAAAATTTAATTTTTAATTTTCAATTTAAGATAGAAAAATCATGGGTGTTCTATGAAAAATGGCTGTTCTAAATATTATGTATTTCTTTTCCTTTTTGTTGCCTGATTTTGAATTCAGTCTCATCCTATTAGAGTTGTTTAATTCTCTTCAGGAAACAAACTCTTGGTTCTGTCTTCCTCATATGGAAGACTGAAGTCTAAGCTTTGCTGCACATGGTGATGCCTTCACTGTTTAATGGCTTATAATGTTAACTGCATTTAACTACAGTTTTTCTCTTTGCTGGATTTTCAGACACTTCCAATTAAATAGTAAAACGCTGTAACTGAGCTGCCCTGGTGTTACAAAATGGAAATTAAAGTTGACTTTTGCTTAGACCCTATTTAGAACAGAGTTTATTACGTCTTACATTGTATTCTGGGGATGTGTACAAAAAGAAATTAATTAAATTGCCTAAATTTCGAGTTACTTCTCTCAACTACACCCCAGCCCTGGGTTGGGGCCATATTCAGGTTACATTAACTCTTACTGTATCTTAAATTAATTGATTGCAGTAGATTTAAGCATAAACTTGGAAGTTATCTTAACAAGGTATTTTATTTAATTGGATTCAAGACTTCAAACCCACCTATATAAGAAGTATAGCAAAAAAAATCCAAGAAGAATGCATTAAAATTTAAAACTGTGATAGTTCAGCTTGTCACTGGCCAGCAAAGACAGATTTTGTGCTGGGAATTTTTTCCATTTTATCTCACCTTGCTGTGGGACTAAAGGTGGCTGAAACATTATGTGCCCCTGATTATTTATCTCCCTTCCTGAGCCCATGCTGTGGGATGCTGGCTCTTCCAGACACTGGATGTCTAATTTCTGAGCACCTTTGGGAACCCTAGGGATTAGGGAAGGTATATGAATGTTTTATAATGTTATTGATAACTGCAGAGCAGATGTTTTCTAATTAACTGCTGTGAGATAAGTTACTGGTAGCATCTGCAGAGATGTGTGCAAATGAGCTCAAAATAATTAATACTGTTTTAGAAGAAAGCTTTTTTTTTTCAAAAGTATATCTGTATTGGAGCATGCAAGATTGTTTCAGCCTGCCCTGAGAATCTGTTAGAGCAGAATTACCATAATTTATTAGGGGAAAAGCCATTTCTGTTAATCATGTATTAATTATTCATAAAATCAGTATTAATTTTACCTTAATGGGAAGTGTTACCAGCTGGGTACTAGGCTTGACAATCTAGTCACATAAAAAAAAAAAAACAAACAAAAACCAAAACCAAAACCAAACAAAAAAACCCCAAAAAAACCAAAAAAACCTTGACTTAAAAAGAAGACTTAAAAATTACTTAGGAGAGCATAAAAGCAGCAAGTATGGATATATGAGTTCACATGGAGTGGGTTACAGCAGGAAAGTTCAGCCTGCTAAGCACTTTGTGTTTTGGCTCTGGCACTGTTTTGTGGAATTCAAGTGGAATTGCTGAAGGATGTTTGTTGCACATAAATCCTGTCTACTTCCCTCAAATGCTTTTCACTCTTCACCAAGCATAGATCTGGCGAGGCTGAGTAAAATAGACAGACTCTTTCCCATTCTACTTGAAATAAGTAAACTTTACCAAACAACCCTCCAGCAACTGATTTTAGTCATTTAAATACAGGATAAATTCCTCCTGCTGGAAGGAAAAAAAAAAGCAACTTTTTAATTTTTTGTGAACCATTTGAAATGTGAAAATGCTCTTCAGAGGATGTGTTCAGCCTGGAATGAACATGAAAGAGTTGATCCTCCATTCCGTTAAAGGGGGACTAGAAGATATATTTTGCTGGAAGTTTAGCAAAATCAGAAGCAGAATGAATTTCCCAAAATTTATTTTAATTGAAACCCTTTTAAAGGGAAAACCTTTCTTTTTTTCTCCTGACTATTGAAAGTTCTTTTGCAGAAATGAAAACCCAAACAGAAAGAGCAGTGGCTAAAGCAGGAAAATGTGTAATGCCTGTAAAGTGCAGCTAGTTTTATATGCACAATAAAAGCTTCAGAGGATTACTGAATTGTTGAGATCAGCTCTAGAGCCTTTTTATTAGGATAGCAAATGTCGAACTTATAAACACATTTTATTTACATGTGAAGATAAAAGGCTGTTTATTAGTAAAAGATTTTTTTTAAAATGACAGTTATAACCTTCAGTGTGTGATCTGTAAGATATAATCTGATGAATTTTGGCCAAAGCTATGGAAGAGAAGCATTTGGAGTGGGAAGCCAACCCAAAAGAAACAAAACAAAGCAAAATAATTTTAAAAAATTGCACAGCTTTCAGTGAGTCCAGGAAACCCAGACCTGGTCTTGGAACAACTTATGGATCTGGGTGGTCTAAAACCGAACCAATGTTCAAGAAACTTAAGTAATTAGAACTTTTTATGTGTGTGTTTAACATTGATATTACTTTCAAGTTGTGGGTGGTGGGTGAATCTGTGACATGCAATCAGTTGTCATGCCTAACCCTGATCAATGCATATAAAAAGTTATTTTGCAGTTTAGATTTTTCTTTTTTGTATTCATTTTCATTTTCAAAGAAATGTAGTGAAGGAGAAGTGTGTATGGGAGCAATTTTAATCTGGAGAGTTTACCAAATAATGATGCCAAAGAGGCTGAATAGTGCTGATGGTTATTCCCAGCCATGAATACCAGGAGCTTTTTGTACTTAATACATACCAGCACCCTTTTAGACTTTCATATCAAAATGCTATCAGAGTTCTGCAGTCTGGTAATGATAATACCTCAGTATTATAACAAATAGGTAGTGCTGCTATTTTACTCTGTATTTTCATCCATTGAATATATTTCGTTGCTTACACTGTAGTAGCAGATCAAAACCATCTGCTGCCTTGCCTACTAGTCTTCCAGTCGAGGAGAAAATCTCAGCTCATTTTCCATGAGGCCAGGGTGCTCCAAGGCATGAGTACCACGGCTGCAATCCAGCTGCTCGCTGTTGATGTGGGGCCAGACCTTTGCTCGGGACTCGTTTAAATGGAACCCGTGCTCCTTGCCAAGAATTGGAACAGAGATAAACTCGGTTTGCTTTTCTCCCTCCTCTCTTCCCCCACCCCTTCTGCAGCTCCATCCCCCATCACAGTCATACGGAAGGACAGGACGTCCAGGAACAGCGTGTCCCTCTCTTGGCAGGAGCCTGAGCATCCCAACGGGATCATACTGGACTACGAGGTCAAATACTATGAAAAGGTGGGAAGATCAAAGGGCAGGGGTTTTTCTCAGCAATTTTGTGATGAAATCATTGCATCCTGCCTGTGTTAAGGGTTTAGAAATTCTCAGGTTCATTCAGTCTGCCTCAACAGCACTAAGTGTTGGAACTGCTAGATTATTGGTAATGAGAACATCAGGAAATACAAAGTGAAATCATTGTGCTGTGTACCAAATTCATCCCCAAGCATCAACATCAAAACAAACACAAAGCAATGCAGTCAATATGTAATTAATTTCCTTTCGTATTTTCTTGTCTAAAATTTTCTTATCGTGCTGTTCTATTGTGCATTTATCTATCAGCACCCATGTGTTGGTGGCACTTCCCTGTGGCACAAGCATCTTTTACATGAAAATTATTTGGAAAATGTTAGCTGGCATTCTGGGCTGGTTTGTACTTTTTGTTGATAGCTGAATTCTTCATAAATTGTAAGCCAAATACTACAAATGAAAGAAAATCTACACCTTCTGTTTTTTACTGACATTTTCTTTTATTTACAACTGTTTATTTACACATGTTATAGAGATCCATATTCAGAAAAAAAAGTCTTTGTAATAGAATGTTTTTAGGAGGTCTTACTGGTAGAATTGAAAATAGTATAAATTGCTGTGGAGACTGAGAAGTGTGGTATTAGCCATATTTTGATAATCTATTGATAGATCTATTTATAGATATATTGCTACTGGAGTTAACAAACTTTGGGGAAAAAAAGCGCCAGAATTCTGGTTTAATTGAGCATTTACTAGTGCTCATCGTAGGTAATAATCAGGCTTTTATTCATACATACCAGAGAAGATGTAGTGATAATATCCTCTAAGAAAGTGCTCTTAAAATTACTCCATGAGTATTCAGTTCATCTTTAGACATTTTTTTCTCATGGAGCTTTGCAGCGGGACAATGTGGTGTTGATAGTTCACGCCTGATCTTCAGCTGAAGAAAGATGATCAGAAGGCTAGATGCTGAAAAGATTTCTCCCAAATTTAGTCTGTAATCTGTGTAATCTGATTTTGGGAAGAAGGTTTTGGTAAGCACTTGAATCTTCAAAGACCTTGCTGAAAATAAAAACATAACCTCATGCTAGTGATAAAGGGAGAAAAAGAAATCATCCAAAATATTTCAGCTCAGTCTCACTTAATGGAGCAGCATCCTATGGACTTCCACTCTGTTTTTTCTTTTTTAGTTTCAGTGGGGACAGGATCAATTTCAGATCCTGGGCTTGAGAAGCAAAGAACCATGTGACACATCAGACTGTCTTCATTTGTATATCCTTGGTACAGAAAGGATGCAGGAATTATTTGCGGGCTCTTATTTCCAAATTTCTTTTAAGGAATGAAACACTTTTATTGTCTTTCAGTGAGGTCTAAAATAGCCACTTACATCACAAAGAACCTGCACCTGAAAGATGCCAGAACTTCAGCTTGGCTTGCACAGGCTTGCACATGTTTTTCCACATGATCAACTATTGTTTGATTTGAGACCTACCTCTGACTGCTCTTGCTGCCACTGGCCATACCTTTGTTTTCCAAGAGATGTGGCAGCTCCAGTCTGCCCAGGTGGAAGCCCTTACCTGGGGACTTTTGTACCACACGGTAAAGGTTGTGGCACACAGCTGTCTTGTGCATCATGGAATTAGAGTAATGTGGTGGTTTAATCCCAGCTGGCAGCTAAACCCCACACAGCCACTCTCTCACCCTGGTGGGCTGAAGAGAGAATGGTCAGAGTAATAGTGAGAAAGCTCATTGTTTGAGATAAGACACTTTACCAGGCAGAGCAAAATAAAGAATTCATTCTCCACTTCTCATATTCAGACATTCCCAGGAAAGCAGGACTCCATCATGTGTAATGAGGACTTGGGAAAACAAACACCATCACTCCAAATATCTCCGTCTTCCTTCTTCTTCCCAAGCTTTACATGCTGAGCATGGTGCCATGTGGGATGGGATATCCTTGTGCTCAGCTGCAATCAGCTGTCCTGGCTGTGTCACCTATAAATCCTTGTCCACCCCAAGCTTCTTCTTTGGGAAAGTATAAGAGGCCTTGACACTGTAAGCATCGCTCAGCAATAACAAAAAATATCTTTATATCATCAAACCTGTCTGTTTTCAGTGCAATTCCCAAAACCACAGCTAACTACTGTGAAGAAAATTAATTTTACCCCAGCCAAAAACAGCACAGGTGATCTCTTGGGTTTTAGTTACTCCCCTGCTGGGTGCATTCAGTTAATTTTAATTAAATCAGTAATAACTTTTATTTATGTTGGTTCAGGATGTTGTGATCATGATCATCGTTGTACACCGAAATTGGGGTTTTCTGTGCAGGAAAATTGTCATCCAGTGCTGTTGTATGCACAGACAGAGCATAGCTCCTATTCCCACCAGGTGTATCCACTCTCAGGGAGCAATTGGTTGTCATAAGACAGCTTTATAAGACAACCAGCCAGTCTTAGGGGGCTGATATTGCACATGTGTTTCTCCCCTTTGAAGTCTGTGATCAAGAGTTCATATGCACCAGACAGTTTTCTTAAACCAGGGAGCCAAGTGCTTGACAATGGGAGCCAGACCATTTAGAGCAAAAGGCTTTTAAAAAACCAACCTTCTGGCACCAGCATTTTTAATGTGTGTTCTGCAGGCCCTTGGGGAATCAGAAGCCTATTCCTCAGGGTTTATGAGGGGAAAGAAATTTTAAAAAGCAAATCTGTTGTCAGGACACTTTAATCTATTGTATTTTTAAACTTTGCAAATTACAATAGGTCAAAAATTAATGCTCTGATAAACTTACCTGAGGCCAGAGCAGCTCATGCTGGATTGTTACTCTTCATTCCTCCACAAAGCACCTTTGGAAGATGCTGCTTTTCAGTCTGGAATCTCTAAGCATGCTTCCTTCTTTTCTTTTTTAAAAGGAGAGATTTCTTTTCCAACTGATGTAGTCCATTTGTTTTTCTGCTTCAGAAATCCTCTTGGTCGTGCTCATCAGTAAATCCCCTGCTTTCAAATGGAAATAAACCCTTCAGAGTTAGCAGATCTGGGAATTTCTCCTGACAAGTCATACCTGATTGCTGGTAGATGATTTATGTTGAGCCATACTTTTTCATCCTGCTTGTTTTCAGTTGATCTGTGTTTTGTCATCTCTTAGAAATTAAAAAATAGAGCATTAATAGAGCAGGGCAGGTCAGCCCAATTCTGTCGTACATCTTGTTCGTGACATTATTTTGCTAAGCTTTTCTTAAGGTATTTAGGATATTACAGGAGATTTAGAATAAAAAATAGAATGTCATGTATCTAAATTATAATATCTTGTCTTTTTTCTAATGGATTATTGTCATAAAATATGTGAAATATATTCAGTTTCTCAAGGGTAGTTAATTAACTTGCTCATTTGGGTTTCTTTCACCAATTATTGCCTTTGTGTAGCTGAAAGAGCAAAGCTTTATGTGTTTCTAGAGAAATGAGTAGCTACAGCTTTAGGAAGCTTTTTTAACTTTTTGAAATTCATCAGAATGGCTTGTGTTGGAAGGGACCTTTAAGATCATCCAGTTGCAACCCCCTGCTGTAGGCAGGGATAATTTCCGCTATTCCAAGTTGCCCAAAGCCCCATCCAGCCTGGCTTTGAACACTTCATAGGATGATGAACTGAGTGGCAGTTTTTCAGAAGCAATGTTTGGAATAGAATTGTATTTTTTTTCCAAAACATTCAGAGCTCAATTATGAAGCCCCAGTCAATATTTATTCAAAATATTTAAAAGAAATAACATCTTCTTTCAGAGGGAGATCATACGGAATTTTGAGGCATTTATTTTGTGGTAAGGCATAACATTTTATGTTAAGTCAATGATATCAAATGACACCTCAGTTGAATTCATCCATATAATGCTGTGCTGAATTTTAAGTGTATCAGCCATCGAAGTGCATAAATAACAAAACTGTGTTTTTTTCTTGCACAAGCCCTTTTCATTGTTTCTTCCTTGTCCTTGTTCACATAACTATGTTCTCTTGAAGGAGTGTCTTGTCATGTGCAGGTACAGGAAAAAGCCATCTCTTAAATACCACTCACAAACTATTAATTATTTCAATTAAATATGTGTCTTACAATAAAATCATGTACATTTTATTAAGATGGAGTCTTCTGCAAACAGTGAATGAAATTCAGTTGCAATCTCACATTGCCAAAATAGATTTGATTTTGCCATCATAGGAATTGTGTGATCAGTGGTTTCAGTCAACAAAGGACTCCACATTTTGAGGCTGAAAAAGTGCATTATATTCAAATGCACTTTGTTGCTTTTAAACTCTTATTATTCTGATTTTGAGTGTAGGTAAGCCATGAATACTACATGAGACTTTTAGGAAATGTCATATCCATAAAGAGTTCACTTCTGGCAGTCGTCACTTCTGGAGGACTGTGGCCTCCTCCCAGAAATGTGTAGTCAGGTTTTGGCCTCTCAAGTGCACATGGAGCTGATGGAAAAAAATATTTTTCCTTATATAATATAAGCACTTTCCGTGGTTATCTGGAAAAGGGCAGACCATTCACCCTTACTGGTACTGCCACTATCAATTTATAATATCTCTAAAACATGTTTTTTGTAAAACAAAATATAAAATTATAAAATACCACTTGCAAATGAGACACTAACAGTAGTGGGATTTGCCTCCCAGCAAAGATTGTGTCTGGTAAACTATGCAGAAATATTCAGGAAGAAATTGCTTTGTGCATCCAAGTTCAAATTTATCCTGAGTGTTTGGTTAAAGTTCTGCTTGGCAAACGCTGACTCTCCTTTTTTGTGTATTCCTTCTGCTTATGGCAGCTAGAGTGCTGTATCTCTGAAGTTTTGCTTTATCCCCAAGAAAGATAAACTTGGGCTTTTATGTGGTGTTGCACTGATTTGATTACTAGTAACATAAAAAATGACTTACAAAATATGTGTGTAAAAAGCTTCCCATAAACTGAGATACCATGACATCCTCCATACCATTGTTTTAAAGGTTTATTTTCCAAGTTCCATTGTGGATTATTAACAGACAGGGCCATGACTATATTTTCCCTTGCACATATGTATCTGCACCAGAAGGAAATGTTTGCATTTCATAAAAGCAGCCTGAAGCAAGATCAAAATGAATGTCCAGTCACAGCATACACAAAAGATGTTGTGTTGTAAAGACAAGATTATTATGTCTTTGAAATTAAAATTGTTGCCTACATCCAACTGAATGACGAGATAAGGAAAGCCTGCAAATTATAATACTAGGGCTTTGTTAGTTCAAAAATAAATAATTTTTAAAGAGCCTGTTAGCTCTTTAGGGTCTTCTTGTGAATTTGCTCCCCTGAATTTAGAACAGAGAATGTTTTAGAGAAGTATTGGGAAACTCTGAGGAGGTCCAACGCTGATTTCCTTTTTGGTTTTAGTGTGCAAAGAAAATTTGCCATGTTAAACATTTTTATAGTCATTCTTTGAAGACTGGGTCCAGCTCACCCTATTTGAGGTTTGGATTCTGGATGGTAACTTCTAGGCACAAGTTTAGGTTCTTTTTCTGGTTTCTTTTTAATTTTTTTTTACTTTCTTTTTCCTTTCACTGTGATTTCTCATGAGCATAATGTTGAATATGGAGTGGAGATTCTGGCAATTGCCCTAACTATGGAGTAAATGTTTCTGTTTCTCTGTATCGAAGACTGCCAAGAACAGGGCACTTAGGCTTCTTTAGCACACCAAAGTGAACAGTTTCTGATGTTCACCTACTAGCCTATCCTGACTCTATTCCTGCAGACAGCACAGCAAACACATTGAGACAACTCCAGTCACTTGAACTTTACACGTGGAGGTGAAATGGCCTTGGCAATGAGTGTGTTGAGTATTTTCCAACCCCTGTGCTTGTGCATTGGCACTCCAGTGTTGTCAGAGTTAAAATGTCAGCCCCTCACCAGCTAATGCAATGCCATAAAACATGATGAGAATTAGGTGAGATTCTCTGCATCCGACATGCCTTCTCTCGGTTTCTGCTTTCAGCCCAGCAAAATTCAATGGCTGCAGTGTTTTGCACAGTGTTCAAAGTAAAAGGACATCACATGAAATCCCCACCACCTCCAGAATAAAAAGGTTCATGGTGAGGAACCTAAACAATTGAGATTCTCACAGTTTCCCACATGTGTGGCTGCCAGCCAAGGGTTTTTTTCCCTAAGACGGTTCCAGCTGCCATATTTAGGAAGCCAAAAATGCTCTTTTGGTACAAGATGGCTTTAGTAAAATAAGCAGTACCTCAGGCTCCAAATGCGTGCTTAAATGTTAAGATTATGTGCTTACAATGGGACTGAGACATACTTTTATCAGGATTAGCTTTTTACACAGCGAGAAGTGTATCCAAACATACCAAATTACAAACCAGTCCTCCTCTTATTTTATATAAAAAACATTATGTCAGACATAGGTGACTATTAAGCAGAGTGGGGTTATAAACGTAGTCCAGGACTGAATTCAGTGTGGTTTTGTCCAAATGAGGATGGACACAACTATCTCATAGTTTTTATACTATAATAGAAAACCAGTTAAATCTGCCTTTTTACTGAGCTGAGGAGCCCAAGTGGGGTTTCCCTTCTGACTATTATAAAGGTAACCACTGTCTTGTAAAATGTAAGGCAGTAAAAACTGCGTCCTGCAACAGCTCTGCAGGGCCCTAAAATGTCTAAGTTGTCCTGTTACAACTTCCAGTTCAGTGCACTAGGCAAACCTGATTTATGTTTTTTGAATAATCTTAATAATTTTCTTGTTGTATTACAGACCACAGACAAAATGATGCAAAGCCATTTAATAAAATGTCTTAAACTCAGCATATCTAGTATTCAATTTACGGCACAATACTATAGAGAATCTGAAGATTTAAGATATCTTGTTAAAAGAAAATGAATGTTTGTACAAGCATTTGTCAGACTAAAATATTTAAAAATATGCCAGCCCTCTCCAGGACATTTGCAGTGATTTAGTACCAACCACCTCTTGTTTCTGTTTTTTTAGAGTGTGGTTTTAATCTGATCATTTCTTTTTTCAAAAGCAGGAACAAGAGACAAGCTATACTATTCTGAGAGCCAGAGGCACCAACGTTACCATCAGTGGCCTCAAGCCTGATACCACCTATGTCTTCCAAATCCGAGCCCGAACTGCAGCTGGATATGGGACAAGCAGCCGCAAGTTTGAGTTTGAAACCAGCCCAGACTGTATGTATTTGTTCAAGTGGTTTGTACTGATATCCTGCCCAGTTCCTGGCTGATCTGAATGGCTGCTTTCACTCCTTTTCTAGCTGAGGAAATGTGTCTCATAACTATTTATGATGTGTCTTTCTTGGTAGCATTGCTATATAACTTTATGTTTTATCATTAAACTTGAAACAGGCTATAAAGGGTATCCTATAACTATCACAGGTGGTGTTTTCTTCCATTCCCTACACTACTTCTACCTCAGGCCAGAACTGATGCCCTGCTAGACCTTGGCTCTTGCTGAGGGAGGAAGTTTGATAGAAAAACAAAGCATAGTGTTAAGCCAAATCTTTCACCCTAATTCCATGTATATTTGAGATGTGTTATGTATTTCATCCCCACTTCTTCTTTCTCCACCCCAGCTCTTATTATGAAAAGCAAACATGCTTAATGTTTAAAAAAGAAGAGTTACAAATTGCTGTTATGGTGACTTGCAACTTTGGGCAAGTTGAGACTAGAACTCAAGATACGACAATTACAGCCAGAAGAAAAAATATCAGTTGCAGAGATAAAAAATTAACAGTTTAGAGGTTAGTGAGTTTTCTCTGCAAAGTAGTCTTACCAAAAGAAGGTGAAAAAGTAGAAGTGTGGAAGGAGACAGTGGTACACATCTAATTAATAAATGTACAAATTACACAGATGCCCAACAAATGGTATAGTTTGTTCCTGTTGCCAAGTTATCATAACTGTGTGTAGTTGTAGGTGTGTAATAGGCAGAGGTAACGGAAGCTCTCTAATCTGTGTGGGCCAGGAGTGGTAGCTGTCAGCTCAGTTTGGGCAGCTGACTTGAAACACAGTGCAGAGGAGTTTAATTCTGCTGTTCTCAGGGAAGCTCAGGAGTTCTCTGCTGGAGATTGGTCCTAACACAGAAGGTCTGAAGTGATCCTGTCATTATATAACAGTCTAAAGCTCCGTGCTTAGGGACAACAGGGAGACACCCAAAATAAGGCAGAAAATAGCCCTTACTTTCCCTATACACATCTGTGTCTGTGTGCTCTGGCTTTCCACAACCTCCATGTGGATATTGTCAGGCTTAACTGGGAAACTTCGCTCCTAAAAGCACTTTCCATCATACAGAAGGGGAAGTGAAGGTGATGATTATGGGATTTCTTGCCAAGGAAAAGTTCCTTACTGAGCATGACATAAAGTATGTATGGCATACATGACATATATGTCCATATTTATATATTAGCATCAGTTTACCAGCAGTTGCTACAATTAGTAAGAGTAAAAGTCAACAGTGATAGAAACAACTTTGGTAAATTGGCAAAGATGGCTGGAGTCCTATGTTTTCTTCTCTTGTGTTTATTTGTTTGATGAAAAATTATGCCCTGGATTAAATATCTGTCAGGACACCAAATGCTATATAATGATGTCTGTCCCCTATATGCATGTAAATTCTGATGTCATCAATGAGATATATGTGTGTAAGGTTATTTATATATTTTTGTGTTGACTGTGCAGCATTCTCCATCTCCAGTGAGAACAGCCAGGTGGTGATGATTGCCATTTCAGCAGCAGTGGCCATCATTCTCCTCACAGTGGTGGTGTACATCTTGATTGGGAGGTGAGTCTGGTGTCTGATCTGCGCATTTGCTCCCGTTTCCATGTCCCAGAAGGGCCCTGATGGCTGTGGCATGTTGGATGTTTTGTGGCTTGTTTTTAATCCTTTGTCTGCTGCTCAGGAGCTCCAAACACTGCTTCACAGTCAGTAATGAGCCCGCTAACGTTAGCAGCCCAAATCATGCAGCAGTTGTAAAAAAATGCTATAAACACATTCTCAGGCAATTGTAAAATTAAACTGTAGGGGTCAAAAATCAACAAATCCTCTCATTAGCCAATTTCCTTAAATTCCCTGAGAACATCACATGCCTCTATAGGGCACAGAGAACGTAAATATCATTAAACTTTCAAACAGGCATTTAATTGTGCAGGGAAAACATTCTATTCTGTTTCCACCTGCAGTTAACACATAAAATTCTCTATATTAATTTTTTT
>VZRX01014832.1:220333-255667 GCA_013398075.1 Notiomystis cincta
TAATAATAATAATAATAATAATAATAATAATAATAATAATAATAATAATAATAGTATCCTGGAGCCTTTTGCAATGTGCATAACTATATTGCACTTTTCCACAGCAGAGCTGTGGATCTTGAGGATTGGATCACAGGCAAAGCTCCATCCATGCACCCTTTAAAACAGCAATAAATTTGTTTAGGAGCAGGAGAAGCTGAGGGGAAAAGAAGGTGATAGCCTAATTCCTGATCAGGAATAAGGGAATTATTTGGTTGCGTTTTTTTTAATCACTGTACTTTGGATTTTTACATCCTTACAGGCAAAGATAATGCCCCTCATAGACACTAAGACCAGAATATCCTTTTTTAACCATCATAATTCTTGATGTCTAACAAGGATTTGTTTAATAAGAATCAGTAGTTCATCTGTGAAACTGTTTCAGCTCCAGATGAGTGTCCTGCTGCACCATGTAAACCATGTTCAACCATATATTTCTGCTGCTTAGCATGTTGTAACATTAATATATGTGGGGTTTTTTGCACACAACATTGGCACTCTACTGTTTGCAAGAAGAGAGCTGCTGGTACCATAATCAGGTCCCCCCTCCCCAAATATAAATGAATCAACATTTTAATGAGGGATTTACCTGCAGTAGCTGTAAATTAGAACTGCTTCCCAATCCTTGTGACAATGGAGGAACTGTTCTCTGATTGTTCACATTATTATTATTTTAAGTTTCCTGCCCCTCCTTATCTCCAGAGACCAAGAGCATGAAAATCCACAATTTCTGTCTCCTTCCTCAGTGCTGTCAGGGAATACACAAGATGTAGTAGTGGTTTTGCTTCGTGCAGCCCAATGACTCCTAAACAGCTGTTCTCAAAAAAATCTCTACAGTTACATGTGGTCCATAGAATTAATGCTTCATCATCCAAATTTAATGAGGTTATAAAATAAAAGCAGCCAGTAAAATAAGTGTCACAGACAAATAACAGGTCAGAATTTGCTTTCCTTACTCCCACACAATGGAAAGTTGCAATCGCTATTCTTAAACATGTCAGTGCTGTTAAATTCCTGTGGATTAAATTGCTTTTAATTTGGCTTTAGATATTTATGTACTGTTTTCTGAGTAGTGCCATGCTGATTCACTGTGCAGTAAGACCAGAGACAATCATGGGCCAGGTATTTCTGTTAGAAGTTCTTGAAAATTATTTATTATAGATTTTGCAGATACTTATCTGTTAGGATTTGTAAATATGTACATGTGTGGCTGTTGAAACTTTCAATCTACCAAAATACAGTCTTTCCCAAAGAATAAGAAAATTGCTTCTATGATCTAAAAAAGGACAAAGTAACTTGCATGGCTGTTGTAAACTTTCAGCATCTTAAATACAGCAGCTGGTTTATTTCAGTCAGTTTACTCTGAATTACTTTTAAAAAGGCTCCAGCCATGAACTATTCCCTGCAGCCTTATTACAGATCCTATAATACTACTTCAAAGAAACAAAAATGTTTCACCTCCTCAGATCCACTCCCTTTGCCTTCTCTGGCTGGGCCTTTTTTATTTTTTTGCTACCTTTAGGGCAATTTGTGCTGTTAAAATGAAAATGTAAATTATTATGTTTGCACAGAATGAGCTGTAAAGTAGTACAGCTTAACACATGTGCATGTGTTTATTATCTGTATTTCATGACAGAACCCAGTTACTACACAGGCTGCCTTAATTATTGGTGTGAAGGGATTATTCTCCTTGCAGCCACCCTCACCTGATCTTGGGAACTCTAGGGTCAGCATTAAAAATTCGAAGCCAAAAACCCCACGGTGCAGAAGCTTTTAATTGTTATTTTTATTGGGGATGTGAGGGGGCCTGTAATGTACATTCAGCATGGACGGGAAGGAGCATTTACAAGATTTTTAACCAACAGCAATATACAGCCAATTACTTTTTGTTTTACTTGCAGGTAATTCTGTAATCATCAGGCTCTTGAAGGAAACACAGTCAGCTTTTAATGCCGTGCACACGCAGCCCTTGTGTTGAGAGCATGGTTCTTACTTTGTATTGTTTTCAAGGCAATTAGCTTGGGAATTCAGTTTTATCCTTTTTTTTTTTGTCAATTCTGAGGCCAGTAAATCTCCATAAAATTGATTTTTTTTTTCTATTTTCGTGTATGCCTTGCACTGTTTGATAAAACAATTTTGTGCTCTCGTGGTCCAAAGGTATTTTTTCCCATCTGTGTAACCCCAGCAAAAAAACGTTTTAACTATTTTAGCAGTGAAAAAATTGCTGCAGTATAATAATGCTAAGCTGGAAAGGATATTCCTGAGTGGGTTAAAGCAGTGTTTGTAGAAGGAGTTAATATCTTTTACAAGACCAAGTGGTACAGTTAGGGAAAGCTGGAATACATGTCTGGGAATGTAGGGTTTGTGTCAGAAGCAGAAAACTTNGCCCTGGATTAAATATCTATCAGGACACCAAATGCTATATAATGATGTCTGTCCCCTATATGCATGTAAATTCTGATGTCATCAATGAGATATATGTGTGTAAGGTTATTTATATATTTTTGTGTTGACTGTGCAGCATTCTCCATCTCCAGTGAGAACAGCCAGGTGGTGATGATTGCCATTTCAGCAGCAGTGGCCATCATTCTCCTCACAGTGGTGGTGTACATCTTGATTGGGAGGTGAGTCTGGTGTCTGATCTGCGCATTTGCTCCCGTTTCCATGTCCCAGAAGGGCCCTGATGGCTGTGGCATGTTGGATGTTTTGTGGCTTGTTTTTAATCCTTTGTCTGCTGCTCAGGAGCTCCAAACACTGCTTCACAGTCAGTAATGAGCCCGCTAACGTTAGCAGCCCAAATCATGCAGCAGTTGTAAAAAAATGCTATAAACACATTCTCAGGCAATTGTAAAATTAAACTGTAGGGGTCAAAAATCAACAAATCCTCTCATTAGCCAATTTCCTTAAATTCCCTGAGAACATCACATGCCTCTATAGGGCACAGAGAACGTAAATATCATTAAACTTTCAAACAGGCATTTAATTGTGCAGGGAAAACATTCTATTCTGTTTCCACCTGCAGTTAACACATAAAATTCTCTATATTAATTTTTTTCCTCTGTTGCTTGTAGATTCTGCGGATACAAGAAGTCTAAACATGGCACTGATGAGAAAAGGCTGCATTTCGGGAATGGCCATTGTAAGTTATTGAAGCCTTTTAATGCTTCCAGATCTGTTGAATTCATCCCTTAGGTAACTGATATTTTTCAATTAAAAAAAAAAAGAGCCATACCTCACTTAAACCAAGGTGAAATTAGGAAGAGAATTATCCCTTCTCTTGTGGGTAAGATTTCCCCCAAACAATTATTCTTTGTTTCAACTTCTTTCATCTGTGTTCAGGTTAGTAATGAGCAAAAACATCGCTGTCTATTTTCAAACAATGCATGTGGTTGGAATTGTGATATTGATTCTGCTGTGCATCACTGAAATCCATAGTGTAACTGCTACTTCCGTATTATATAAAGTCTAAGAAATATTTTGTTTTTTTTCCCAAAGCAAAATATAAATCAGTTAAACCTATCTTGATGAACACTAAAGGGACTGTGAAAATTGTTTGCTTGACAAAGTTCACCTACAAAATTAATAATANATGTCTAACAAGGATTTGTTTAATAAGAATCAGTAGTTCATCTGTGAAACTGTTTCAGCTCCAGATGAGTGTCCTGCTGCACCATGTAAACCATGTTCAACCATATATTTCTGCTGCTTAGCATGTTGTAACATTAATATATGTGGGGTTTTTTGCACACAACATTGGCACTCTACTGTTTGCAAGAAGAGAGCTGCTGGTACCATAATCAGGTCCCCCCTCCCCAAATATAAATGAATCAACATTTTAATGAGGGATTTACCTGCAGTAGCTGTAAATTAGAACTGCTTCCCAATCCTTGTGACAATGGAGGAACTGTTCTCTGATTGTTCACATTATTATTATTTTAAGTTTCCTGCCCCTCCTTATCTCCAGAGACCAAGAGCATGAAAATCCACAATTTCTGTCTCCTTCCTCAGTGCTGTCAGGGAATACACAAGATGTAGTAGTGGTTTTGCTTCGTGCAGCCCAATGACTCCTAAACAGCTGTTCTCAAAAAAATCTCTACACTTACATGTGGTCCATAGAATTAATGCTTCATCATCCAAATTTAATGAGGTTATAAAATAAAAGCAGCCAGTAAAATAAGTGTCACAGACAAATAACAGGTCAGAATTTGCTTTCCTTACTCCCACACAATGGAAAGTTGCAATCGCTATTCTTAAACATGTCAGTGCTGTTAAATTCCTGTGGATTAAATTGCTTTTAATTTGGCTTTAGATATTTATGTACTGTTTTCTGAGTAGTGCCATGCTGATTCACTGTGCAGTAAGACCAGAGACAATCATGGGCCAGGTATTTCTGTTAGAAGTTCTTGAAAATTATTTATTATAGATTTTGCAGATACTTATCTGTTAGGATTTGTAAATATGTACATGTGTGGCTGTTGAAACTTTCAATCTACCAAAATACAGTCTTTCCCAAAGAATAAGAAAATTGCTTCTATGATCTAAAAAAGGACAAAGTAACTTGCATGGCTGTTGTAAACTTTCAGCATCTTAAATACAGCAGCTGGTTTATTTCAGTCAGTTTACTCTGAATTACTTTTAAAAAGGCTCCAGCCATGAACTATTCCCTGCAGCCTTATTACAGATCCTATAATACTACTTCAAAGAAACAAAAATGTTTCACCTCCTCAGATCCACTCCCTTTGCCTTCTCTGGCTGGGCCTTTTTTATTTTTTTGCTACCTTTAGGGCAATTTGTGCTGTTAAAATGAAAATGTAAATTATTATGTTTGCACAGAATGAGCTGTAAAGTAGTACAGCTTAACACATGTGCATGTGTTTATTATCTGTATTTCATGACAGAACCCAGTTACTACACAGGCTGCCTTAATTATTGGTGTGAAGGGATTATTCTCCTTGCAGCCACCCTCACCTGATCTTGGGAACTCTAGGGTCAGCATTAAAAATTCGAAGCCAAAAACCCCACGGTGCAGAAGCTTTTAATTGTTATTTTTATTGGGGATGTGAGGGGGCCTGTAATGTACATTCAGCATGGACGGGAAGGAGCATTTACAAGATTTTTAACCAACAGCAATATACAGCCAATTACTTTTTGTTTTACTTGCAGGTAATTCTGTAATCATCAGGCTCTTGAAGGAAACACAGTCAGCTTTTAATGCCGTGCACACGCAGCCCTTGTGTTGAGAGGATGGTTCTTTCTTTGTATTGTTTTCAAGGCAATTAGCTTGGGAATTCAGTTTTATCCTTTTTTTTTTTGTCAATTCTGAGGCCAGTAAATCTCCATAAAATTGATTTTTTTTTTCTATTTTCGTGTATGCCTTGCACTGTTTGATAAAACAATTTTGTGCTCTCGTGGTCCAAAGGTATTTTTTCCCATCTGTGTAACCTCAGCAAAAAAACGTTTTAACTATTTTAGCAGTGAAAAAATTGCTGCAGTATAATAATGCTAAGCTGGAAAGGATATTCCTGAGTGGGTTAAAGCAATGTTTGTAGAAGGAGTTAATATCTTTTACAAGACCAAGTGGTACAGTTAGGGAAAGCTGGAATACATGTCTGGGAATGTAGGGTTTGTGTCAGAAGCAGAAAACTTCAAGCTGGGTATTTCACTTTTTGTTAATAAAATATATTCCTGTTGTACAATGAACACAGAGGCAGACACAGAAAGTACTGGGTGCAAACACAAGCAAGGCTTTGAGCTTGGGGGGGGAATGAGGCTGTGCTTTGCTTTCAACATTTTTGTTGGAGGCAAAGGTTGGAAATGATCTCTTCTAACAATCTCTAGCCAGAAAACTGTAGAGGGGGCCAAAATAATAACGTGGATGTAAGGGGAACAGAGCTCTAGAACCAGTCTTTTTTCAGAACAATTATCTGCCATCCCTGTGTGTTCTGGCAGAGAGATTGAGGCAGGGGTGCATTTTTTCATGTAAAAGTTTCTTTTTATGCATCTTGTTGAGGGACTTGGGAAAAAAGGTTGGAATTAACCTGCTTTCTTAGTATATTCCTGATAACTTTTCAGGTGACTGTAGCAACACATTTTGTTTCTTGCCCCTTTGTTGTTAATTTTGGAAGGCAGCTTCTAAATGTAGCAGCCTGAGAGGGGTGAGTGCTATTTTTAATATTTGAAAAGCAGTTAAATACTACAAGTGCAGATATTTGAAATGGGTTGAAATGCAGTACATTAGCATCTGGTTTCACTCTACAAAGATTCTGAAGACCTATGAAACCCAGTTTGATTTGAAGAATATGTTTTCCTTCTATTGATTTAGTTTCTGTTGTCTCATGAGCTTCCTTTAGAAGAATTACTCAAGTCTAAGTAACATTTTCTCTCTGAATTTGTTTTTACACAGTAAAACTCCCGGGGTTGAGAACTTATGTAGATCCACACACATATGAGGATCCCAACCAAGCTGTGCATGAATTTGCCAAGGAACTGGATGCTTCCAATATATCCATTGATAAAGTAGTTGGAGCAGGTAATGACCACCAGATACGTTGAACTAGAGATAACTTTTTGCTGTGTATGTACTGTTTTATATCTTTGGGTTTATAGTTGTGACTGGAAAGAAAATGTTCTAGAAAGTCTTCAAATTAGTAGGTCATATTTGCGGCTTATTTCAGTGCAAAATTAGGGGCACACAATTTTATATTTCTTTTTTTTTTTCTCAAAGAAAGGACACAGCAAGACTGTTTTTCAAATGCCACCAAGCCCATACTTGAGTGCACCACTGTTGGAAGGGAAAAGATTGTTCAGCCTCACTTCTATGTTTCTCTTTAAAATCTGTCAGCACAGAAAATGTTATCAACAGTGAAGATGTTTTCTTTTTTTCTTTTCTTTTTCCCCATAAAAGGATTCTTGACTATTATGCCTTGAGTGAAACCACAAACTCATTTCATACCAGTCACCATGCATCCATCAGGCTGCAGTGACCTTTGGCTGTTGGATTGATTTTGGTCACTGCTTTGGATTTGAATTATCGATTTAGGAGGAAAGGGTTGTCTGTCCAATAACTGATTGTCTGAGCCATACAGATGCCACAGATTGTTGGATTTACAGGAAACAAGCTGGTGAAATGATCAGATTTTGTAACAGAGGATCCAGATTACAGAAAGTCTCATTACACTGAGTGTTGCAATACAACATGTAGCTCCTGATAGGCTTCCTCCTTGAAGTGGCAGATTGTCTCATTGAGCCAGAAGATCATAGAGTGTTACCTCTCCTCCTGTATTGAAGTATTTAGGAGAAGAACTATTGATTTTAATCCATTGAAAAATACTACTTCCTTTATTACTGGGGTTTTTTTGGCTTCTCTCTAAATACACAGTTTGAATTAAAACTATGAGATGTGAGAGAAAGACTTTAGGGCACAGCAAAAGATTTCCAGCTGGAAAAAGTGTAGAAACCCAAACTGCTTTACTCAGTGCATCTCCTGAATCACCCAGCAAAAAAGGGAACTGTTTTCATTCTCTCCTACTGAATCTACTCAACTGTTCTTAGTTGGAAGTTATTTTAGAGAAAGGTGGAATCTGTGTTCCTTGCTGGTTTTAATTTTGCCCCACAAGAGTGCACTGTTCTCCATCATCTTCAGTCAAGGCAGCAAAGCTCTGCTTACTACACATAATAGGAAATTAGTGTGGGGATGGAGAAGGATGATACTCAAAATTTAAATCCAGGACCAGTGTTTCCTTGTAAGACTTTCAGAAGCTTCACAAATGCAAGCTTGTATTTGGGCTTTATGCAGTATATGCATCTAGAAAAGAACTTCCTAAGGATCATGCTATGTTTTACAGCTTGGTTGTTCTGACCTACTTTTAGTCAAGATACACATTAGAATACGAAGTAAACCAAAATTTGTCAAATATGGCCTCTGAAAATATTTTTGAGAGGCTCCAAAAAAGGACTATGTCCTAAAGGAATCAGATATTTAAAAACTAAGTTTCTCTGCTGCACTGCAGTGAAGATCACAGGTTATTCTGGGTTGGAGAGGGACCCCTAGGATTATGGAGTCCAACTCTTAAGAGAATGGCCCCCACAGGCATTGAACCTGGACTTTGGCATTGTCAGCACCCAGCTCAAACCAACTGAGCTAAGTGGCAGAGGTTCCTGCAAGCTTTTTACATTAAACTTGGACTCAACCTATAATAACACCTTTTCCTGGGCATCACAACTCCATTCATGTAGTCTGGAGTACATAAGGCATTATAGTTAACATTTTCTATTAGCAGTTGCTTGAGATGCCAACAGGAAGAGCCAGGAAGGGATGAACAGATGAAAATCAGGCCACAGAGTGCTGGGAGCTTCCAAAATGAGTTTGTGGCATCACTTTACACGGCTCTCACCCTCAGCACATGGTAGCTTTAACATTCAGAGAGAGTCACTCTGAGGCAACTTCTTCAGGAACACTTCTCCCCAAAACTAGAAAGGCATTTCCTGCCTCTTATTGAGTCAATGACTTGTTTGAGTCAATGACTTGGTCTCTTCCTGCCCTTGTCCTTTGCAAGGCAAGTGTGAACGAAATTATAAAAAAAGACAGGGATTTGAGAAGAAGGGATTCATTTAACTGCCCTGAAGTGTGACGTAAGTAATGAGACCTTCAAGTCAGGCAAGCAGTCTCGACATTCTGAAGTACTCCAAGCAGTTTTTCACAGCTTTAGCCAGAAGTCACTGAGAAGAGAGGGCTTTCAGAGCTTACATAGCTTTGAAAACATACACAAATGCAATAAGGAAATATTCTTATCCAAAAGAACCTCAAGAAAAACACAAGGGATTTTAGTGGGAGGCTAAGCATAAGAAAATTGGGGTCAGAAGCCACTTTTTCAGATTTTTCTTTACAGTAATTTTTTCTTTTAAAATAACTCACTTATTTTTATGGATTCAGTTCAACAAACCACTTCAGAAGTTTAAATCAAACTGGGCAGTAGGCGAATACTACAGAAAGTACTTTCATGATTTGGGGTAGATTTAACTACGTGCTTTGCTGAATAAGAAAGCAAGCATTTGCTTTTCTTTCGAAGTTGAAATATACTTGTAGCATAACATCTTGTAGATCAAATTATTCCTAAAATTTAGGGGCTACTTGTCCATGAACTTACTGTGAAGGTTTGTAGTGTCCCAGTGAAGGCTAGAATGTTGCTGATGTTCCCAGGGTTTATGGAATGTTGAGCTTTGGTGCCTCTCCAAATCTGAGGGAGTTCTGTGCACAGATTTAAAATGGAGCAAAGTGAAGGGAGTAGCTGATTTCACAGAATCTTCACTTACTGGTCACCTGAGTCTAAATGCACAACAAAAGCCATCCCTTGATGTACTAAATAGCCTATTTAAAAAGAAATTAGGATATCCTGAAAAGAGATCTTTGCATCATGAACAGCCCTCCTAAATAATCCCTATCAGCTTTCCACATGTAGATAGGCACACCAGTCTGCAGGGCAGGTTATACAGTCTTTACGTGTGTGGCATAACTAAAAATAAACACCTCGGGAAGGCTTTGTACGAAAAGCCATTATCCCCATATCTTACAATCAGTGCCAGGTTTTCCACTCAAACACATTTATTCATCCTAAAAACTGTGGTGAGATACAGTCTATTTCTTACTGGGACTGTATAATAATAATTTGCAGGAAAAATTGTGGGTCTGCATGGGTCACTATGGGTGTTGACCAGGCATTTAGCATCCATGCTGCCCTGGATATGAATAATCATAGATTAATGCAGTTGGGCTGCCTAGGGAGCTCTTTCCAGTCGAATCATTTTCCAAGAAAGCAGACCCACTTTATATCCATAAATGATAGTGAACTTCATTGCTAGAAAGAGCCCAACTTTTATTGTCTTGCAGCATCCTTTGGCCTTGAAGTACTTTGGGAATCTGATTAATAACTCAAATTCTGAATTGTTCAGCCATGGCTAAATGGGACTGTGTTGATGGACATTAACCGTAACCTTTTCCTTCCCAGAAGTTAAACAAATATCAGATGCACGATTCCAGCTTTAAAATGAAGGATTGATTGCTGGGCTGCTGGCAGAAATCATAGCTAAAGTCTCCATTGACAGTTGCTGTAAAATAGTTCTAAGAGCTGAGCTTGTTATAGCTTTTTGGACCATTAAAACATCAAGAAAATGGAGTTGGAAGCTGGGCACTACAAGATTTATTTCAAGCATTTTTTCCCCTTTCCCTCTGTTTGCAAGATGTGCTTTCTTATTATTTTGTGGTGCTCTGACAGTATTGAGCTGTGGTTGGTGTTTGAACTCTTGGTAAAGTATAATGGTCATTTGGGCTTGCAGAAGTTGAACGTTTTTAATTAAGTCTGAAAAGAGCTCAACTCCCATTAGTTACTAGAAACAGCTTTTAAAATTTGTTTTCTGAGCTGCTGCCTGTCTTGGCAGCCTGAAATACAAACAGTGTTAGAATCAGAGGATGTAATGTCAGTGCTTTTTAGTAACGTGTGTGTACATAAAGATATATCTTCCTTTTAGTGGTTATTACCTTGATAGCACAGTTCTATGCCTAGAGGATGAAGCAGCTGGTGATAAGATACGGTGACATTCATTTCTATGTTGTTGAGTCAAATCTAGCCTGGATTAGCAAAGGAGAAAGGTTGTTGCCCTACCACGCATTTATTCAGGGTCTTTTTGGCTGTCTAAAAAAAAAATTGGAAAATAAAGCTGAAAAGGCCTTTGAAATCAGTTGCTGCTCAAATAATAACATATTGAAACTTCCTTATGTGACTTGTATAAAAATTAGTTAGCTACAAAAATTTTCAAGGCAGGTGTGTTCTTCCAACAGTTTTCTACGTATTTAATACTTCCTCTTTTGAATGCTAAGATGATTTTCCTTGTGCTCTGCTCTTGCATATGGCAAAAGGTTAAACCAGTATACACCACGCTCCAGGGGCTTTTTTGAGTGCTGATTCTTCTTTCTTGAATCCCTATGAAATAACCACATTTCAGCTTTTGTCACTTTTCCACTCTCTTTTTTAGGGGAATTTGGAGAAGTGTGCAGTGGACGCCTGAAGCTGCCTTCTAAAAAGGAAATTTCAGTGGCCATCAAAACACTGAAAGTTGGCTACACAGAAAAGCAGAGGAGGGACTTCCTGGGAGAAGCAAGCATCATGGGCCAGTTTGACCATCCCAACATCATCCGACTGGAGGGAGTTGTCACGAAAAGTAAGAAATGACAGGGACATGGAAGTGTCATGGAGGTGCCTTCCAGCCTCAATAATTCTCTGATTTGCTGATCGTTCAAAGGAGAGCAAAAATGAATTATAAATTAAGCCGTTCAGGTTTATGCTCTGCAAAATGCTCAGTAAAAAATTGGCAGGTTTAATAAACTCCGGAGTTACAATTTGCTCCAAAAGTGCCAAGAGGGACTGGGTGATGATCTGGTAAGGAGTTGTGAGTCTGCTGTGCTGAGGTTTCCTGATTGCACTGAATTGCACTGTATTCTGCTTTCAGCTAAATCATTAGATTTGTCATTAGCACAGCCTAACCAGTACAACAACTGGTTCTAGTGAATTATTAAATAAGGCCAAGCTTTTTTCCTACATGGTTTTCATGCAGGGGAAATACTCCATGCAATATTCAATATGTACCAGCATGAGGCATTTGAAAGATCCAGAATTCCAGAATTCAAACATCTTGGTAAAAATCTCCAAGAAGAAGTCTTGAGGATTTAATCTGTCAGTAGCAAAATTAATTTTATCTCTGTGCTCATATGTGTATTTACTTAAATGCCTTTCTAAATCTGCCTTTGCGTGCTTTTGTTAAGAGTTTAGGTGTTTTGGTTTTGGTTTTTTCTATTTTTTTTTGTTAAAGCATATTCTTGGTCTTTGTTTATGATAGCAAATCACCTTCTCTTTTTGAGAAAAAGAAACAAAACCTGAAACCTCCATATACCTTCCTGGAAAAGTAATATATTTCAACAACCCTCTTCAGCCACACTTTCTATATTTCCGTGGCAGAATGAAGTGATAAATTTAGTGATCAAATTTATCCATCTACATTAGTTATTAAGTGTGAGATCAATAAGATTTTATATGAGGAAATCTTAGGGAAAAAAAAGAAATGCTCCAAAATTTTTCAGGGTAGTGAAAAAAATTGGTAGGATATTTCTTTGTTCATCCTAGAGGACCCTGCTGGCAGAGCAACTCTTTGCCGTTTCAAGGACCAGCTTGGAATTAGCTGAGGATGTTTCCAGTTTAACTGGATAGAAACATACCAAATACTTTGGGTTTTATTGGTTTTAAGAAAATTTTAGGTTTTAATTGTGTGATTCAAAGTTTCAGAAGGATAGGTATGAAAAAATTTCACCTACAAGGAAGTATAAGAAATTAAAACCTCACCAGAATATGTCTAAAAGTCACTAGTCAAAGATATGTAAAACTCTATATGTTATGAAATCATGTAAATATAAGAAAAATGATGCCTTCTCTACGTGTGATTCATGAAGACCCATTTTGCTGATTTCAATAACAAAGAAGTTATTGTTTATCTTCGGTCTCAGAGTATCATTAGGAAAGGTCTGCCTGCACAAATTGAGGTTTATCTCCTGCTTTATATTGACACACACTTTGTACAGTCAGAATAATATTTGCTGTCACAAAATCACATTGTACACAGCTGAGCTAAAATCTATTTTGTTACATTTTGTATTCCTGGAGCACTTGAGACAATAATTTAATTGCTTTATTTGCAGGAATTTGTGTGTTGCTCTTAACTGTGCATTACTAATTCTCTCTGTATTCTGTGTAAGTGACTTTTAGTGAGTTTGCTGCACACAGCACTGCTGTCTGCTTTGGGGGGCTGGGGGAGAAGGTCAGGAGTGCCAGCTGCCCATCATATCGATGTATGAGAGAGCAAACTCTGAATATTCCCAGCTGAAGCCAATAAAAGCCTCGGGGTACAACCCTCTCCAGATATCTCCAGTAGAGGAGCTGAGAAATCTGCTCTGGAGCTGTTTGTCTCCATTTTACTGGGCAAAATCATGTAGCACGAAGTAAATATAATAACAAACATAATTATTTGTTTTAGTAAACCTTCTACAGGGTGATAGAAAGGACAAGAAGCTTGTGGGTTTGTTTGTTTGTTTGTTTAGCAAATTGACCACCACATCAGGCTTTACGCCTTTCCTCCAGTGCAGAGTTGTTCCTATGCTCCTCCTGGATTTCTGTCCTGCATTTCCCAGCTGCTGCCCTGTACTCCTGGGCACACTGTAGGCAGCAGTCTTAATAACCAGCATGCATGTTCTGCTTAGTTTACTAATAATTTACAGCAATTTGTAGCCTGTTATTATAATAAACCTGGGCAACTCCGTTGACACAACTTGTTATCATTTATAAACAGCTGTGCTTTGATAAATGGATACAGAGGGTTCTTTTAAAACTTCAGAGCATGTGCTTCTTATTATGGGCACATTTCCAACTGAATGAGAGTAAAACCCTGCACTTAAGGCTTTTGGAGTGTGGGTGAGCAAGGCAGAAAGATGCTCCTTAATAATTTGGAAGACATATTTCTTATTCTAATTTAAGTTCTTTTGATAATTCTCATAAAATTGACTGCGTCTGTACAGAAACCAGGCACTTGTCTCTTGGATTCAAAGTGCATGGCAAAGTAAATTGACTTATCATAGAAAGTTTTGGATAGCCTTGTGCTTGAAAGGTCCAGCAGCATCTTCTGTGTGTTACCAGAAATCCCTTTGTATTCATGGCACACAGAGAGTAAGTCAGGTACTTTTTCTTTAACTACATGTTTCTGGTTAGCAAGACTAAGCATAAATAGATTTTTCTGTTTGAGCTTTTACATTGTTAGATCTAGTATCTGTATCATCTCCTGTATAATTCAGTATTGTTATTTTGCATACAGTATTTCCGGATGGTGAATGGATGACAGTCAGTTACTCATTAGTGTGACTCCCACAGTATAACACATCATTTCTACCACAGAAAGAAGAATTTGAACCCATTAATTCATAATGTTCTTCTCGTATCAAACTCATTCTTTGACATTACTATTTCTCTTCTAATATTTCTATTTGGTAGAAGCTGTATTTTTTGAAAAGCAAACAAAAAAAAAATAACCATCATTATTATCATTTACTTGGCTTTCTTCTTCTTAATTAAACTGGGTACCTTTTTTCAAGCCTCATGCTGTTCAGTTTTAACAGCTAAAATTTCACCATGCCCACTATAATATGCAGGCCTTTGTCCTACTTTTATGGTCAGATGCCTTCCTGTATTTTATGTGCAATAATATATCATCTCCTTAAATAACTTCATGCTCTTATCCACCTTTCTCTCTACCACAAAGAGAAAATAAACAAAACTTTAGTAAATATTATGAAATAATAAAATCCGTATGATGGTAAAATATTAGCAGGGCAATGACCTTGATCTGAAAACTTGTCATCACATCAATTTTTTGCATTCGTTTCTCTCCAGCATGTCAGAGCTGCATATAAAATCTTGATTGTGTCACAAAATGCCCTGGGGTGGAAGGAATGGTTTCAAAAACTGGGCTGAATATGTGTGGATAAGTTTTGGAAGATATTAAAGGCTTTTCAAGGGCTGTTTCCTTAGAGTTTGCCAGTGCCCCATGGGTGCAGAATGTTCAAGTCCCTGCCATGTCCAGGTTTGTGCTGTCAGTGATCCCATCACAGAGAGAGGCAGGACTGCCTGGAAGGAGGGAAGATGTCCATCTTACAGCTCTGCTTCTCTTTCCAGTGCCCTGTCTTTTATTGTGCATTTTCCTTTCTATCTTTATCTGCACCGAACCTCAGTTTGACTGTGCATCTTTTGCTTTCTTTCTAAATATAAAAATTATCCTTGGGGTTAGGAAGACTTGGACACATTACTGAAATGCTTGAGTTTGCTGATTGTGTTACACTGTGTTCCTTTAAAAAGCCTGACCCCTGTGCTCTATTTGCAGGTAAACCAGTTATGATTGTTACTGAATATATGGAAAACGGCTCCTTGGACAGCTTCCTACGAGTAAGTGCAACAGAAAACTAAATGGGGCAGAACTGGTCTTGTTCTGAATTTGTTATGAATTTACTGCCACTCTACTCAGATTCATCATCAGCTCTTGTTGCTTGATAATTTTGTATTTCCATTTGGGTTTGTGTGTATCATGGTGTGCTCAGAAAGCCACATAGGGCTGCTGGTCCATTTGCAGTAAGCATTATTCCAAAATTAAGACAATTTTGGTTGCTATAGTACATCACATTTATTAAAAATGACCAAAGCAAAATAACATTCTGGCACACAAAAATGAGAATTGTTTTTCTGGAGGTTGAATTGTGACTGTAATGTAGTTATGCTTATTGGTTGGCAGCCTCTATGTCTAAGCAAGAGATTTTCAAAATGAATGGATTTATGGAAATTTGATCAGTAATGAAAAGTTGAGAGAGTAGCCTCGTACCTGAGGATGTTAGAAATGTTTAGCTAGCAAAGTTTACTGGCCTGTTTTCTTTGTCCAACCTTAGACATACTAATGCTGTTGCTGATTTATCTTTGTTTTCTGTCAAAGTTGGTAGTGAGCCTAAAAAAATTCAAACGCTCCCTGTGTCATCAAGATTTACTTGTGGCAAAACAAGGAGTGTAGAAGAAATTAAATCCCATCTGAGGGGAAACACTAGTTTAATTTTAATTTGTTAGGGCAAATTCAGCTTTGGCTGGGAGACTGCTTTGGTTCTGCCATGGTTGAATGACATTATCCCCCAAATTCATAACATTGAACTAGACATTTAACCCCAAAAGGGTATATATTGTCAACCTTAGTTTCACTATGTACTATATATGTTATGGTGTCTATTGGAGCATGTAAAATACATATAAATAATGTGTCAGTGTAGCTGAATGAAATATCTCTGTACTGAACTACATATATTTTGTTTAGGCTTGAAATCCTTGAAGAGAGCTCTGAGGAAAGGAGAATAATTTCTCACTGCACAGAACAGTTGTTCAGCTTGTTCTTTCATTTTAGTGTGTTTGGGGGTTTTTTTACTACTCTTGTGTGGAAACATAGATAAGAACCTTGTGGCTCATTAATATCACAGGCAACTCAGGCCAAATAACCCTTTTTATAAATACCTTTTGAAACTACTTAGTTTGCTTTCTCCATAGCCATTGAAAGGCTCTCTGAGCCTCTGATTCTGTTCCTGGTTGGAAACCTTCTGGTTTTTAGCTAAATCTTTCCAGGGTCTACATAAATTCTCTTGGGTTGGGTCTAATAAAAAAGAGGGACAGACAATTGCTAAGAATCTTTAAAAATAATTAATTTCTTCATGAAGGGGAATTCTGAGAGACTCTTTAAGCATCCACTGTGTCATATATTTGTCTAATGTGTACAGTGCTAATATCACCCCCAAGTACACTAATCAAAAATGAAAAATGGATGCAATCAGTCTGGCAGACTGATTCACGTCACATCACCTTATGTGGCAGAGCCAGCTCCCCTGCATTTAATAAAATTCCAGAAGCAGCAGCACGAGGAATTGGAGAGCTGCCCATGAGGATACATTTACAGCACTGGGGAATTCATTGGAGAGCTGCACTACAACAAATGCTGTCCTATTGTCTATATACTTATATATCAATATCAGAAGTAGATGTTAATAAACAGGATTAGTAAGAGTTGGGAGATTTAATTTATGCCCAGAAGTAGATAATTAGAAATATATGCAAATAATGGCTTCTAGGCTAAGTCATGATGTGTTTCAGTAATTTTTGTGTTCCTGAAGTTGAGGAAAATTTTAAGGAATGAGTTTTAAAGTAATGGAATTTGAAAGCTGTTGACTCAGATCAGCATTTGCTTTTGTTAAAGCAATTTCTTGTGTAATAGAAGATTTTCATTAGGCCATTGGGGAAGGCTTGGATTTTCACTAAAAAATCTTATGGACTTTTAGGGAAGTTGGACATCTGTTTCTCTAATGTTCTGACACTCCAATCTCAGGAGCACACACAACTTAGATTTATGTGCTGCTTTCACACGTGTCCCATCTAGGAAATTAAAACTCTGATGACAGCAAGAAGGGGAAAAATGAATTTTTATCTGAATTGCAAATCTGTCGCCTTCTCTCAGCTGATTGGGAGATCGACATGGTTCCATGTGTGGCATTTAAATCACAACGCCTGACTCACGAGTTCCTCTTTTGAGGAGCTTCCAGGGTATTTATCAAAATATCTGTTCAAGGAGGAACATGAGCAATCCCTGAAATGACATCTCCAATGTTTTCCAGAAGCATGATGCCCAGTTCACAGTCATCCAGCTGGTGGGCATGCTTCGAGGGATCGCCTCTGGCATGAAATACCTGTCGGATATGGGTTATGTCCATCGGGATTTAGCTGCTCGTAACATCCTCATCAACAGTAACCTGGTGTGCAAAGTCTCAGATTTTGGTCTCTCACGTGTACTGGAGGATGACCCAGAAGCTGCTTACACCACAAGGGTGAGTTCCTGTGTTTTTTTTACCCTTTTCAAATCCTTGATGGTTGTGACAAAGACTGAAATCTGATGGAAATCTGAAATCCAAGGCTGTGTTGCAGTCAGTCTTGTATAGCCAGAGATGGTCGATAAACCAAAAGCTCATCACCGTTATTTTTTAATTCATATCTCAGAAGAAATAGAAGGCAAAAAGTATGCTTCATGTTGGTAGATTACTTTGCTTAAACTATGCAAAATTCTTGGCTCATTTTCTTTCTTCTGGATGTGTAAAGGAGTGAATATCACAATTAAGGCCTGAGTTCTTTTGGCATGCGGTAATTTAAGACTCGTGTGCTTTGAGAAGTTTTAGTTGCACTGCTGATTTAGCTCCCACACAGTAGGAAAAAAATCCTACCCATCAAATTTTTGTGTGTTTTCTAGCATGATAGGACTTATGTCTGATTGGAGCATATTCATATCACTGGTCTTCAAGGGTGTATCATTTATACTTGCTCTTGTACCTCTACCTGAGTAAAAGATTGAGTAAAACAAAAAAATGCTGATTATTACCCTGCATTAACACTTCCATTTTTTTGTGGAAGCCTTTAGCTTTATGTATATATGTGTATTGCACTTTGATATCTGGTTGTTCATTTTAATGCTATTTAAAGTAGATTTTGTTAACTTTACAAAAAGNACTGGTCTTCAAGGGTGTATCATTTATACTTGCTCTTGTACCTCTACCTGAGTAAAAGATTGAGTAAAACAAAAAAATGCTGATTATTACCCTGCATTAACACTTCCATTTTTTGTGGAAGCCTTTAGCTTTATGTAGATATGTGTATTGCACTTTGATATCTGGTTGTTCATTTTAATGCTATTTAAAGTAGATTTTGTTAACTTTACAAAAAGTGACATTCACATCCAGTATCTTAGTCAAGTGTAATTTGCATTGCTCATAGTAATCATCTCATCTTCACTGTACAAACCAGATTACAATGTATCAGCACGACCTTAATGTGGGTTTTCTAAGGTTTCCTTCATTCCTGAACACTGACAGGAGCAATCAATAATTTTAGTAGTTCTCATGCTGTCTTCTTCATGATTGAAATAAAATATCATGTGAGAAATGAGTAAAGAAATCCTGGCAGTTTTCTTACACGATATATACACATACATTAATAGATACATATTTATCAACCATACTTTCATAACTTACAAGGCATAAAGACTCTATTCTTTACTTGACCTTGCAGTGGTTTCTTTGCCCTGTGATAAACTTAGTCATGGAATTAGAAATATGCAATATATACCACTTTAGAAAACTGTCTGCAGAGATCTGTCATGGTTAATAGAAAGAGATGTTAGTAGGAGAAAGCAGTATTCATTCTCAGTAGCATCACAGCATTAATAAATAAATATTCCTGGAATGCAAGAGTTCCTCAATAGAAAATGGTCTGTGGTCCAGCCAGAGGTGCATTGCTGTCAGATACTTGTTTGTTCTCTTCTTAAAATCAAGCTGAAAATGAAGCTGTCACATCAGTGACATGTCTGTGGAGGGCTTGGACAAATCAGGGTGCACAGGGTGTCAGTGTTTTCAGACAGTGTTCCATGTGAATTTCCTCTTCCTCTCGTCCTGCCATCTATTTTCTACCTGCTTATTTGCAATTAGATAGTGAAATCAGATGGAAAGAAACTATTTTGTAAAGTGTAATCATCTGTGTTCAGTAAACTCCATCTGGTGTTTATGGTGTATGTGCAAACTGCTGCAGGAGGATGCTCAGATAATTAAAACCTTAAGATACAACTTAGGACAAATCTAATCTTTTTTCAGGAGTTGTTGCTGTGAATATACCTGTGCCACATGTTGGCTCTGGGAGAGGAACAAGACTCTTTGATATTTGTCTTTTTTGCTCACATTTCCTTTGAAGTCAGTCTTATCTACATGTCAAGGGAGTGTTTCCAGGTGGGATGTTTGATTCTCAGCTGAAAAAAATGGGGACCACATATGTGAAATAGAGCTTCACTCCACTGGTAGAGAGATGAACAATTCATGTTCCTGCTGCTTAGTTATGTCACAAAATCCAGGACCATTTGCTAGGCTTAGCACATTTTGAAACCACTAATTATAGGACAAAGCCAAGACAAAAATAGTGCCACTTTTTAAAAATAATGGCATCATCTCAAACTATTTCATGCCTAATAATGATATTGTCCCAAACTATTTCATGTCTTTAAAAATAATGATATTGTCCCAAACTATTTCATGTCTTTAAAACTAAAGGATGACAACTACTTTATAAGATATTTAGAAAGACAGAAACCATCTAAATTATAACTCCAATTTCAAGCATTATAGAGAGTGTATTAAATTGTTATCCTCCTGTCCTCCATCCTACTTCCTACTCCCACTTGTCCATTTAGTATCAGTGGTAGTAGGGAAATCTAGAGAGTTAGCTGCAAAGATGGATGCTTTGTCTATTTAGGCTCCTTTTCAACCCCTGTTTTCCATCTGTAAATGTCAAAGCCTGAGAATGATTCCACTGCTTTAATTCATAATTGCAAGTCAGGATTGTTCTACCCCCAAGAAGCCCAGCCAGGCTTTCAGTACTCACCACTGCTGGGTGAAATTTTATGTTGTGCTGTTCTCAGTAGCTGTCTGAAGCTTTGCATAAAGGCTATGGATGTGTATCCTTTTATATATCAATAACTTATATATTCCTTTATATATCAATGCATAATCTGTGATATTCATGCTATTGTACCAGAAGGTTGAAGGACAATGAAAAGATCACAAGTGCACGTGTGAAATCAGGAGTTGTAAGGAACTTTCCTACCTGACAGGGTCATTTTTTTTTCCCTCCTGAATTATTGTCACTGCCTTGATACCACAAAAGGCCTTTGGCAGCCTGGGGTCTGCCTGCTTACAGAAGCAGAAGCCAGCATGTGAATCAGGCTGACTGGGTGTTTGGATTTTTTTTTTTAAGAGTCTTTGTGCCTGAGAGGATGTGCTGTAATTATCTACATTCTCCATATCTATTCACTTTTAATTGAAACACTAAGATTGTATTAAAATTGTCATTGTCAAATGGTTCCGGTTTATCCGTATTATTTTTTAGATGTCTGTATGACAAGTGGGTGGACTAATGACACAGGATGAAGTGGAAGTGAATTTAAGCCATCACAGATGTAGAGGGACTGTAATTATGTCTCTCAAAGACAATATTTGGGTAATCAGTAGATGAACTTTGACTATTTAAGCACATAACATCCTCAGTTTTCATGGAATTTTAGTGTAAATGCAGCCCATGCTGGACAGAAATCAGTTGTATTTTCCCTATATATGCAAAATCAGAATGATACAGTCTGAGTGTATTGAAAGGTGTGGTAAAAAAGGAAACAAAACCCCATAAGTTCTCTTGCCCAAAAGCATAGAGGAAAGGAACAGTGTTCTGTCATCACTGACTACTCAAGGAGGAGATGATTTCAATGTAAAACATTCATTAGTGAGGGATTGACAAGCAGCATCAGGTAATTTCAGGTGTGTAAGAAGGTAAGTCAGGCTCATCTCACTCACATGAAAGTGTCTTGTTCTGTACCACCAAGATATCTCCTGAACTTTCCTAAGTCCTGGAATAATGAATCAATGTCAGGCTTTTATCTTCAGCTTTTTCTGTAAAGTCCTTCTAGTAATTCAGTTAGAATCCATTTTTCTTGATTCTCTTCTCCCTAGGCCTGTGGCTAAGGTGCCTGTGGCTGTCACCCTGTAACAGATTATAAATCAGAATATTGGAATGGGTTCTGAAGACCTGGGAACAGCTGCCTTGTGCTGGAGTGCCAGACGTGCTAGAAATAAATTGAGGACTTCATTGACTTTAGATGAATTATGCTGGGGAGCCAGATACTGCAGGAATAGCAGCTCCATCTACAGAAGATAAAACTTTTGGTTACTGCTGGCTCGCTGATTTCAAACCTGAGAACCTGAGAGAGGTTCTCTGGCCTAGAGTGCCTGGGATTTTAAGCTGCAATAACAAATTTCTACTATTTCTAACACCAAAGCTATCTTTCTACTGAAATTCAGGGAGCTTGGCTTTATGATGAGCATGCCCTTAAAGGGAGAAAATGACAAAATATATAAAAACTGTATCTTCAGAAAATAATCAGTAAATGTATTGCTGTTCTTTTTTCTTAAACTATTAAAAAAAAAATCAGCAGAATCCCTTTTTAAAATAATTATGACATTTTTATGACAAATTGGGGAGCAGAAGAGCAAAATTACACTTTTAGACTCTATTCAGTGGCAGTTTTTCTTTTTTTTAACTACATTTTCATTAATATTTTTGTCTGGTTTTTGGCAATGCCATATGTATCTGCAGGTGTATAGGATTGCAGCTGACACTTAATAAAGAAAATTTGAAAGCCACTGACTCACACTCATTGTAATGTGACTCTCGGTTTGATGTACCTTCCTTTTTCAGTAAAGCAAAGCCAGAAATTGTTTCATTGAGTTTCTAATCTTTCTGCAAGAAAGCACTCCCAAAATATTAGGAGAGTAATTAATGTCTTTTTTTTTTCTTTTTTTGGTAAATGTGTTTCTCCAATTGCATAAATTACTTTTTGCATAAGGTTATAAAGACTTTCTATCAAATATGAAATTCCTGCCCTTATCTAAAGTTCTCATATGCTAGCCATGAGCACATTTTTCTGTGTGCTATCTGGCCATTATTTCTCTAGGGTTCAGTAAGAAGGGTTGCGTTTCTCTATCTTAACATGAAGCTACAAAAGTGACCCATGGAAATTCAGATTTTTAGAGAGCAATATTCTGAAAACTCAAAATATTATTATTTATGTGGGTCTGCTGAACAGGGCTTGGGCACCTTGGCCTTGCAGATGTGTCAGTCCAGGGGGTTTTGAGGTGACTTCTGAGCCTGTGGGACAAGTGGGAGATGCCTGATTGGGAAGTTCTTTGTCTTCGTGGGGGTCAGGTTTTTGTTGGTGTAAATTTAGGATACAGCTTTCCTCCAGGATTGACATTCTTTATTGAAAACCAGAGTTCACTACTAGCTCACTATTAATAGAAAACAGAGGGATTGATTTCTTTATCAACCTCACATCTAAAACTGTAAGTGGATTTGTTGTGAAAACATGAGGCTATGGGAGAGCTTTCCTTGGTTCTTGGCTGGGCCTTTGACTCGCTGAGGGCCTCCGGACACTTGTAAAGGGAGTATAATATAGTTTATTAATTGAATATGAGAAAAACAAAGTAATTTTTATATTCTTGGTACCATTCTGGAGCAGCACTGTGAATTGTGAATAAAGTTATAATGCATGGAGAATACGAAGTACTTTTTGTGACTAAAGAACATAATCTAATGGATTAAATTTCCCAGAGAAAGACAGAGAGACATCAGGCTCTTCATCTAGCTTTAGTGATAAAAACAGTGTTTTCAAATCCTCCAGTTTATTTTCTGTGTCCTATTTGCTGGTCCACAAGTGATGTGGAAATTCTTTGTTTACCTGATTTTAAGGGTTGTGTGGAAAATGAAAGTTTATCTTTTGGTAGGGGGCTCTGCTAAATAGAATGGGATCCATGAAAACCACATGCCAAGATAGTCCCCTCCCTGACCTTTGCCAAGCCTCTGAGACATATCTAGTGACATTTTGGAGACCTAAATTGTAGTCTGAGTCAGGCCTGCCTGTGCTGTTTATACTTAATTTAATTTGTGTAATATTAGCCATTGAAAATGAAGATGCTTCAGTGTAGTTAGACTGTATTTAGTTTTCTAATTAACACTAATGCCTGCATTTCTATTGTTAACCAAGCTAGTGAGTCTAAAGCCGGTGATTGTATAGCTGCCCTCAGTGCAGGTACAGGGCAAGTGTATGGAAGTGCAAGCAAAGCAACAGTATATTTAAATCTTTCTTTTCTTGCTGGTTACTCAGTGGAAGTAAGAGCACTCTCTCCCCACACAGATGGTTGTGAGCAGAGGTGTGTGACTGGAGTATAATGGGCGTGTCAGGAGCACTGCAAAGAGCTGGTCTGTGTGAAATCTTCAGAATATATTCTGTACATGTTGTGCATAACTGGAAATAACTTTAAACTCTCACAGTTTTCTGTACTAAAATATATTCACTCCAGAATTGCCTTCAGGAACAAGTTTTGTGCTATATTTTAGAACTTTGCTTATGTGTGACTCTCAAAAAACTCTGTCAAAGCTGGCATCACCAGGAATTGTATTTTTCATCTAATTCTCCCATTTTAGAAACTCAGCCTGAGGTTCTTTATGTGCATTTTATTAACTTGACCTACAGCACCAAGTGGTGACCATGGCCAGAGAGAGATGTTCCCATAACTACCATGTTAATTGTACTGGTAGCTTCAATTCTCTTCAGGCTTATGGCATTTAATGATATCTTGCTTCTCTTATGGCTGTAAAAAATGTCCAAGGCCACTCTCCCAGCTGACATATTTACACTCTTCCCTCTGCACAGATGAGCCCACCTGAATCTGACTTTCTGTGGTTGTCTCAGGCAGCTTTGGAATGGGAAATTTGTGCTTGTGGTCACAGTCACTGCCTTGCGCAGCTGGGGGCTTGGCTTTAGTAAAATGAAGAAACATTATGGCCCCTTATTTTTCTTGAGTGTCCTAGAAAATATGGGGTGAAAACAGGTGAAGCCGTGCAGGTTCCGCACCAACAAGGAATTCACTTCAATGCCTTAAAATCAGCCAAATGAATGTGCAAAAGAACCTGGGTTATAAGCAAGGCTCTTGGACTGGGTTTTTAATCTTTAATGTATGGTTGTGGTGGCAGTTTACAAACATTTCATAACTGAAAATCAACCAGACTTGATTTTACCATTTAGTCTTACCTGTGCAAATTATGCTACACACACGCGCGCACACACACACATATATATATATGTATATATATGTGTGTGTGTATAAAGTATGTACGCTGTACTGTAGTATATATCTGTATTGTACATAGATAAATGTATGGTAAATCCGCTAGAAATCAGTAGATTTTGCACTGAAATGTATTTTACTTTCTCTTTTGCTCCCATGACAAATGGCAGCAGTGTTTTCCACCTTACACTGGGGGTTTTTTACACCAATATCACAATAACTGAGAATCTCAGAGGTAAAATAATCAATTACACAAAATCATATTTGTTGCAGGACAGTCAAACGGACTCTTTGGTTTTGTTTTGCTCCCAGGGGGGCAAGATTCCTATCCGATGGACATCTCCAGAAGCCATTGCCTATCGGAAGTTCACGTCAGCCAGTGATGCCTGGAGCTATGGGATTGTGCTCTGGGAGGTGATGTCTTATGGGGAGAGACCCTACTGGGAGATGTCCAACCAGGATGTGAGTAAATTGTTATCTGAGTTATGTTCTTAAGTAAGGAAAAAGCTGTGAAAGGAAGCACAGCATGATGAGACCAGGTGGCTCTGGGTTTTTGATGGTGACACTGAATAAGATGTGGAGATGAAAATCTCCAGATCTCCCTGGTCGAGTAAAAGTTTATTAGAACTTAACAAACCTTTAACATCTTTATAGCAGTGTGTTTTGGACCTCTGAAGGAGCAGATAATTTTATCCCATTGGTGGTTTTCTGTAAGATGATGCAAACAATTCCACTGCAGTGAGGTCATTGCCTTTTACATTCCTTAACTCCTTGTTAGAAAAACCCTCCTAAAATTCTGTTGATCCCCTTTGGTTCCACTTGTATAATATTCTATAGAAGTTTTCTGTAAATGTCAAATGCACAGAATAAATTGCTCTTGGCACTTGTGAAAAAAAGAAACAAAGCATTTCCGCTAAGAGTTTAATGAAACCAAAATCCTTCTGGAAGTAATCAATGGATAAAATAGAGAAGGAGAGTGATCTGATTAGGCTTCCAATACAAGTTTCTTTGTAACATTAGTAAACTGTCCAAGCCTGCAATCCAAATGATTAATAGAGCTCTCCCAGTATTTTTAAGGAGGCATAACATTTCCCAAAGAAGATTTTTATTGTATCTATTTTGGGTTCTTTTTCTGTTGTTTCATTAATTTTAGATTTATTCCACAGGAGTTTCTTATGGACCAAATTTTATGGAGTGCAGTCACTCACACAAATAGATTTTCCAAGGAGCTGATATATATTGCTACAAGTAGTACCTTAAAATAAATAAGTCAGTAACATAGTTGTAGTCAAACATTTTCTGTACTACTTTATGTTAAACAAGGAAAAAGAGAAGAAAACTTCCTTTTAAATGGGTTCCTCTGCAACCAAGTCTCTGCAGAAAATGATGCATTTTTTTTAGTGGTAATGAATGTTTTTTCTATTTTTTGTGGAGATTAATGTATCCTGTAATGTATCCTGTATACTGATATATTAGTGGAATGCCTTTAATAATACCACATTAAAATCAGAAACAGAAGAATAAACCTATTTATGTGCCTCTCCTTCATGGCTGCTTAAACTATGAACTGTTTCTTGTCCTTGTTCTGATTCAGAATAGTATGTTCTGCTTTTCAATTAATTGATCCAGATAAAAAGGAAAGATTAACAGAATATGTCTTTATCATTTTCTACTTTGAATGCTTTTTCTTTTATTCATGGGGCAATAGATACTGTAGGCCTGATCAAGGAGGGTTAAACTGTAGTGAAAAGACTGGATTAAAAGTCTTCAAAACACTGTACATTCTAAACTAATTTTATTTTTCTGTGTGTCAATCTGGAAAAATTAAAGACAATCTAGACACATTTTACCAATCTAGGCAAATTATACAAGAATTGGGCTTGCACTGCCTAGTAGAAAGTGTATAGTTAACATTTTGTAGACTTGTGAGATCATCCACAAGACCTTTTGTCTGTTGGTTCAGGATGTCCCGTGAGGGGGCAGGTTGATTTTCAGCAGGGTAGGTTGTTTTATTCTGTTGGGTTTTTGAGTTGTGTCCACTGGAGGACGTGGAAAGGTTGTTTTTTTCTGTTGTTTTTTCAGAGTTCAGTGTCCACTGGTGGATGTGAAAAGCATGTGTTGCTTTCACGTTCAAGAGACGTTCAAGACCTTTTGAAGTTTGGCATACTTTAGCAAGCACTTGCTAACTGTGGTTTTTGTTTATGAATTTAGTTAACTGAGTGTGAGTTTTTGAGATCCTTTCCACACACTCACCTTCTTCAAAGTCACACACTGTATCTTAACTCCCCTTTCTGCATGCCTAATCTACTGCCTGGTTTACTTTGCAGATAAATGAGAGGCATTGCATGACAAGACAATTAGTGAATAAACACATTTGTTTAAACACACAATGTCCACGCTAATGTTCACAGAGCTGATAAAACACCAAGTTGGTGTAAAGTGCCTTTAAGTTTCCACAAACTTTTCTCCTTGTGCAGGTGATTAAGGCTGTGGATGAAGGATACCGCTTGCCACCTCCCATGGACTGCCCAGCTGCCTTGTATCAGCTGATGCTGGACTGCTGGCAGAAAGACAGAAACAACAGACCCAAGTTTGAGCAGATTGTCAGCATCCTGGATAAACTGATCCGTAATCCCAGCAGTCTGAAAATAATCACCAACGCGGCAGCAAGGTGACATATTAGATCTTACATTGCTCATGAACCTCTTTGATTCCTTCATCTCCTGTAATTAGAATTTGTTTGCAGTCCTTACTGCCTCTTCACCTTTTAACTGTAGCTATTTGTAAACTTTAGGGATACAGAATGCTTCTAGATTATTCCTTTGAGAGAAGGATTTAATATTATTATTTTTTTAATTGCTGTTGTTTTTATTAATTATTTGCTATTATTTATCCATTTTGTGAAACATTTTTATGCTAAGGTTATGAAACCCATTGTAAGACTGATCAGAGTTTTGTGAGAAAATCAGAGCTGGCAGATTTGGCCATCTTGTGATCTTCCTTTTCCTTCTGCTCTTTGGTGGTGTTTTAAGTGCTTAGAGTTTCATAGGTTTCATAGTTTCATAGCCAGCCATGTTCCTAAGTATCTTTCTGAATTGGGTCCAAATACACTTATGCTCTTCTCTGACAAGTCATGTTAACTTTAATCATATGACTAATCTTTTGGTTTCACTAGTGCTCGCAGACTTAAAAATGCACTTACACTCCCTCTTAGATCAGCGTGTTAACTATTAATTAATTTTCAACCTGTGCAATGTTCCTAATTGCATTAAAAAGGTTAACTTTTAATCCTGAGTTTTCAACACACTCTGGAACATCATCACTATGATGAGATAAGAATTATGTCATTGAGAGAGAGCAGCTGAAGAGTGTGTTGACACCTAACGGCATAATGAGGATGTGGTGAAAGAAATGCTTTAGTTAAGTAGGGTTAAAGAGAATTGGTTTGTACAAAGCACAAAATGCCATACTCTTACTGAAGGGGTGTAAAAGATGTAAAATTATTTTTAGCATGAATGGTAGTGCCAAATCTTCTGTCAGCAAAGCAGGCAGAGTCAGGGAGAAATGCACTCTGCTCCTCTGCTGCTTCAGACCTTGGAGGGTGTTCTGTGTTTCTCTGGGCAAGAGACCAGAGCCTGACACGGGGCAAGTTTCAAAAGGGAACACAGAAAACTTTCCTGTCAGACCTTTACTTGTGATGCAGCACACTTCAGGCAATTGAATGGAAAGGCTCAGAGGGAAATGGAGCAAGGGCAGTGGGAAGAACTGCATTGATCCTGCAGCCTGCTGTGCGACTGCCATGGACCTTGCCTCCTTCTTCCTGGCCCCGGCTTTGTGCTGCGTCCTCAGCTAGAGACTGACCACTGTAATTACCCCCTACTGCCATGCCAGAGAGGGGAAAAAGAAAGTAGAGATGGGAGGAGAAAGGCAGTCATACTAATGTGCTCTTCTTTTAAATTTATATATTGAGGGAAGATGGCTTGCACACTAATTATGTTTCACTGATTTTGCTTGGTGAATCTTTAACACATAGGAGACGAATATGCTTACAGAAGCAACTATTTCTAGGAGATGACAGAAAAAATCCCAACCAACCAAACAAAACAGCACAACAGATTTTTGGGAAAAACACCAAACTGTTTAAACACCATTTTCTCAGTCAAGTACATGTCTTCTAAACAACTTGCACCCCTATTTGAAAAATGATTGGTGCAAATAATTATTTTCTCAGGATATGCTGCAACAATCTGATGACTAGGGGAGTTGGGAATCATAATTATCTTGTTTGGGTTTGGAGACTAGATTGCAGAAATGACTGCTACTCATTTTGCATTCCAAACAGAAGCAAAATGCTCCTTGTTTGTGGTCCTTCCATTTGTAGGTTTGAACTGCAGCAGAGCAGTAAACATTGTGCAACCATGACTAGTTACCTGTTCATAGCCAGTAGAAGCTGATATCCTCTAATGGACACCACATTCAGTCTGAGCACTGTTTCCACCTGCTGGGTTCTGTGCAGGAGCTCCACAGTGGGATATGGTTCCTTTCTATCTCTCTCGTGCTCTCTTTGCTCCTGTTCCATTCTGTGCTTCATTGGTGCAGAGGGTGGCAGAGGCTGCACGTCCCTAACACAGTGCCAACTCTCTCTGCTTGTGGGCAGGGAAGGAGGGAAGGAAGGAGGCTGCCTGCATGGCAGGGGACTTCTCACAGCTGCTTTAGGTGAGCTCTCAGTGAAATGCTCCTCCTGCTGCTGCATTCACTTTGATATGGAGCACGTTTCTAAGGAGGGGAGCATCAAAGGTAATTATATTCCTTCCTTCCCAATTACCTTTCCACTGCCACATCCCTGCACATTCCCAAGCAGTCTCTCTCCCTTTCTGCAGCTCCTTACTCCCTTGTGACAGAAAGGGCACTGTGGGGTCCCAGCATGTGTAAGCCCAAGCCCTTCCCCTCTAGGAAGGAATTTGTTCAGGGAATGTGGGATCTCTCCATCTCACATTCTGTCAGTGTCTGCAGGCCAACTCAGGCAGTTCTTAAACACAACCCCACACAAGTGAGGGGTGCTGGGCAGTCCTGTGCCATGGAATCATTGTCACAGCAGACTAATCTCAAACCTTAGACACATCTTAAAATCTGTGGCCAGCTCCACACCCCCTTGGTGTCCTGCAGAGAGCCACTGGTAGCAGGTGACAGCCACTGGTGCTGCTGGCCAGGGACTGAGCGTGGAGGTTCAGAACTACTTTTTTGTCAAACTGACAGAGAAAAATGAGACAGAAAAGTAAGAAGCAAGACTTAAAATGTGCTCGGGCCATGCTGTAGGCTTGTGTGCAGGAGTATGTAACTGATATTGAAGGGCTGTGAGTCAGGGCAGCTCCTGGAGAGGGGGACACAGTGCGATCCCTGCCAGTGTTCTTCTGCTGTCAGCAACCAGAGAGGGACAGGCATCACTGCAGAGGGAAAGTACTCAGGGACTCAGCCCCGAGGGCTCCAGGAGTTCCATCGGCTCAAGTGGCTGCTCTCAATTGTTATTTGAGGCTGCAGCACTCCCACACCGCCTCTCCTCCTACCCATAATAAGCAATTAATCTAAATTATAGAGGTCCCAGCTCTCTTTTAGCCATGTCTGTGGTGCTACTGGAGGAATGCTAAAGCTTGATGCCCACCATATGCTTGTAGGTGTTCAGAATATCCTCAGTCAGGGAAAAATGTTTAACCTGACGATGTCTGCTGCAGATGCAAAACCTGTCTGTTCTTACAGATTTTAGGGCTGATGTTTGTTTAAAATAGTCACAGCACTGTTGTATCCTATTTGAAAAACATATTTCTGGAGGTGTACAGGATATCCCTGTCCTCTGGGTGCTGGTTGCTGTTAACTGACCTCCACTGAAGGATGTACTTGGCTGTACATCTGATTCCAAGCCACAGCCCAGGCACGTTTTACACTAATACTCACAGAAGAGGAGTCAAAGCCTTTAATTCTCTCTTGCCTTTAAAGTTTTCTTTCCCTTCAGGCCACTCCATGGCATCTAATAATTTCTTGATACACGAGGGGATGTTTTTATCCTTATTGATCATCGCTTTGCAGACCATTCTGCGTGCCTTTGAACCTTACACTGACAAAAGATTTTTGTAGCCTCAGCACAGCAAATGTTTCATAATACCCTTCCTGGTGTTGTGTTTCATCTCAGATTCACATGAAAACTCAATTTCTTTTCCTTGTAAAGTACAGAGTATAGCTGATTTCTTTCTTACCTGTCAAAATTCACTTTTTAATCAGGTGGCCGCCTTGAGCTCTTGCTAACAAGACCTGCACTGCTTCTGGACACATGGGTTTTTTGTGTCCCTCAGGCTGCCCAGCGTTAACCAGCTCTGTAAGGGGCTGTAGGAACAAAACTCAGTACAAGCCATGTGGTTTTCTAAAGCACAATCTCATGATATTTTTATTTGATTTATGTCTTGCTGTTCTTTCCTGTTTTCTGAACATGATGTTCATTTTTCTAACAGTCTTTAGGTTGTTTGGATATCTTTAGGGTGGAAGTGAGTTCATCATTCTTCCAGTTTTGATTAAGTTCATTATTTTTCCTATTTAGCTTATTTTTTTTTCAGTCCACTGTGTATTACTTCACATTTCTGAACATTTCATACAGATACAAAGCAGATGGAAATTTTTCTCAGCTTGGGTTGGGGAGTCAGAATCACTTCACCCACCTGGAAGCAAGTTGGTGAGGCTGAAATGGCTCTTTAGCTGTTGTTTCATTTTGTGTGGGGAAAAAAATGTAACCCGAGCCATGCAACTGGAAATACTTTGTGTACACTAGAAATCTGAAATGGACTCATGATTTTTCTTTTATGATTTTCTTTTTTTTTCTTATTTATATTGATGAATTTTTTCTTATTTATATTTCTGATTCTGAATTTTTATATATATATATATACACATAGTTATATATGATGACTCTTTAGATTTACAATGTACATTACCATTTTATGGTATTTATATTCATATTCATATATTTTATTACGAATTATAATATGAATGATATTCATATTCGTATATTCATATATTATATGAATTTTACATGGCCATTTGAAAAAATATATTTACAACATAGTGTATAATTTAATATATTTAAAGCATTTCTGTGTCCCAGAGTGAATTAAGCTGTTGGAGCACAGTGGGATCTTGAGGTATAAGGACTGTGACACAGGAATAAGGCAGCTCAAATGTTGTGGCAGCTTTCCCATAGTTGCTGTATGTGTTCACATCTGTGATGTAGGGGGGACCAAAGTCCTTTAGTCTTCATGAACCTATGAAACAGAAATAGCTGAGTTAATGCACAGCCCTCTGCCAACAAAAGGAGCGTTTGAAAGAAAATTGAAATTTGTTTCTGATTCCAGCATGTGACTTTTAGAAATTCTGGATTTCTGCACGGCTTCTGATTGCAAAACTGACACGGAATCTGGACCAAAAAATCCCAGCCTGGTTCTATGTTAGCTTTTGGTAAAGTGAAAATCAGTGTCAGGTATTCCTGTTGTTGTTTCTTCACACTGCAAGCATGTATTTAGAAGAGGAAATAATTGTATTGCAAGGAAAGGGAGAAGAACACAAGAGAATTCAGAATATTTTAGAAAAATCATAGCTGAAAGTCTTTTCATATAGCCCAGAAAATTTAGGGGNTTTTCTTATTTATATTGATGAATTTTTTCTTATTTATATTTCTGATTCTGAATTTTTATATATATATATATACACATAGTTATATATGATGACTCTTTAGATTTACAATGTACATTACCATTTTATGGTATTTATATTCATATTCATATATTTTATTACGAATTATAATATGAATGATATTCATATTCGTATATTCATATATTATATGAATTTTACTCTTACATGGCCATTTGAAAAAATATATTTACAACATAGTGTATAATTTAATATATTTAAAGCATTTCTGTGTCCCAGAGTGAATTAAGCTGTTGGAGCACAGTGGGATCTTGAGGTATAAGGACTGTGACACAGGAATAAGGCAGCTCAAATGTTGTGGCAGCTTTCCCATAGTTGCTGTATGTGTTCACATCTGTGATGTAGGGGGGACCAAAGTCCTTTAGTCTTCATGAACCTATGAAACAGAAATAGCTGAGTTAATGCACAGCCCTCTGCCAACAAAAGGAGCGTTTGAAAGAAAATTGAAATTTGTTTCTGATTCCAGCATGTGACTTTTAGAAATTCTGGATTTCTGCACGGCTTCTGATTGCAAAACTGACACGGAATCTGGACCAAAAAATCCCAGCCTGGTTCTATGTTAGCTTTTGGTAAAGTGAAAATCAGTGTCAGGTATTCCTGTTGTTGTTTCTTCACACTGCAAGCATGTATTTAGAAGAGGAAATAATTGTATTGCAAGGAAAGGGAGAAGAACACAAGAGAATTCAGAATATTTTAGAAAAATCATAGCTGAAAGTCTTTTCATATAGCCCAGAAAATTTAGGGGTCAGGGTCAGTTATTCTTCCTGATGAAAAAACCTATATGAATAATTAATTCCTCATACATTCTTTTACATATTAGCAAGTTGTGTACAACCCTAGCTTGATTTTCTTCAATTTGATGTGTTTGAAACACTGGCTGGAGTAATTTCCTTGAGCTGTCTTTGGAAGAGCTGTTATTTGTGAGTCATTGATTTCAGGAGGTCACTGCTAAACATGTGCTCAGTTGTCTCTCATTGTGCTGCTCTCACTGGTATCATTCTCAGACATCCAGGGGCAGTGCTTGTGGTTTAAAATTCAAAGTTTGCTCCTCACAAAGTTTATTCCCACTTAAAATCTGATAATTTGAAGGAAACACTCTACATTCTAGTTTCGTAGGATTTTTATGAAAATCAAACTCAAAAGGACCAGTGAACAGGGCAAATAAAGAATTCAGACTTGCTCCTTTTTGCAGCACAATTCAAGCCCTATTTTCACAAAAATATTTGCAGTGAAATTACTGTTTGGATTGGCTGAACACTGTTGAGAAGTTCCCTCTTTTTGCCATTCAGATCAGAAGGCTTCAGATGCTTGAAATATATTGCTGACCTGCTGTAATATTGTTTGTTTGCTTCTCCCTGTTAGGAACATTCAGGATGGAAGAGTGGAGGAGATTTCAGTTTTCCTTGGATGTTGTCAGGGTCTTAACAACAGGACTTGAGTTTGGCCAAATGCTGTGTAGAGGAAGATTCTGTGTGAATTTTAAGCTTTATTTAAAATCCAACAACAACATAATCTGTGTCCTAAACCCAGACTAATTCTTTTAGAGGCATGGCCGTAAACTTAAAACTCCATCTCTCTCTCTCCGAAGCCTGCTAAACATAAAATAGTGAATTTATTGGGGGGGGGAGGAAAGAAACTTAACTACAAATGCCAAAATGGAATACAGTAAATTCTACTCCTCAGTGTTTAAATGTACTTTGGATTGTACAGGAGTTAGCCCGAGGAGATTTTTAGGGACTTCATTCAGCTAGAGACAGAAAAGCCCTGTTTTCACCTGATTTTCCCAGCGGTCATTATTATTGAGTTTGGGGCAGGCACGACTCAGCCATTGTCCCCTAAAAGTGAGTAGCTGGAAGTGAGCTGGGGCTCGCTGTTAACAGGGACAGTAAAACATCTATTTGCACTTTCACACCTCTAATTTGCCTCCACTCGGTGAAACTCGGGCAGGAATTTACAGCGGCCGAGGTGGGTGCTGTGTAATTGAAATAGAAGTGCAGCTGGACCAGCGGGTGGCGTGATGGGGAGGGGAGATTTTGCTGTTTATTGAGATTTCCGACGCATTTTTGTTCTGCAGTTCTCAACTCGTGGAGCCCTCGTTAGGGGTGGTGGCAATTCCACACTGGGAATGCTGGAAGGAGGAACTGCACGGAGCCATTGCCACGCTTGTCGTGGCAAAACTAGAAATTAACAGTGATACCTTTTATATATTTTATATACCTATATTTTATAAAGCTTTTTATATATTTCTCACATGTTTGTAGCTTTATAGATTGCTGCATGGCCGTAGCTCCAGTACTTTTCCTACGCTTTCCCCCCATATTTTAGAGCAATAAGCTGACCTTCTAAACACATCCCTGAAATATTGTTTAGATTAATAAATAATATTTATTCCAAGTAGGGAACCTACAATAAGAAGTGGGGCAGAGAACCCCTTGGACCAAGTCCAAGGGGCTGACCCGGGGGGGGTTACTGGACAACTCAATCTTCTATTGGATGTACCTGTTAAATATCCTAATTAATTAAAGTTATAAAATTGCAGAATTTTGATTCTGGGTGTGCCCATCACCACTGGGACACTTGAAAGCTTCCAGATAAAGGTCTGCATTTTACTTTACTATTCTAACACTGCTGCAAGAGGTTTTTCTCCCTTGATTATAGCAACAACACTGCGACCAAAAGTAAGATATAAAGGGAAGCTCTTCACAGCAAATGGTAGATTTTAAGCATTTTAAGAGCTTTATAAAGCATTTTTCTCTCCCTGTTTGGAATAGCCTACAGACTGTCCTAACAATAATGAGTGGTTGGCATTGAGGGGCTGTCAGCCAGCTACACATCCCAGGAAATGGCCATGTGCCTGTGTTTCCTTAAAAGCACAGCTTAAGCCATGTTATGAGAAAAAAAAAATAAATTCAGTAACGTGCTGGTATTTTTTGCCTTTAGTTGTTTGGAGTTGGGAAAAAGTAAATGAAGGAACATTGATAAATCCAGGCATGTGATTTGTTATCCCACCAAGATGCCGAAAAATATAAGCACATTGAAAATCATGTTCTGAGAGGCAGCTAAAGGAGTAGGGAAGACTGAAGGACTGACCTTACCTTTAGGACAGTTGAAATTTTATTTGCTTATTATCCTATAGGAAGCTGTAGTAAGTTGGCTTGCCTTTTTTTTTTTTT
>VZRX01014832.1:255685-287984 GCA_013398075.1 Notiomystis cincta
TTTTTTTTTTGCCAGCGACGGAGCTAGAAAACAAGAAATATTGACATATAGAGAGGTGTGCCATTTTTGCAGCCTCAACTGCATTGTTTTCCCTTTGGTTATTTGTATTACTCCCCTTCATTTCTCCAGCTCTCCTTTCACTCCAAGGAGTAGCCACTACCTGCTTATTTGGAGAGTATGAAAACAGCACATGAAGGCCCATGGGAAAAGCAAGTGTACCCCCTTAAGAGGTGAATTGTACTTTAGGGGCTAAATTAAAAATTCTGCTAAGAGCATGTTAAAAATGGGCATGAAGAGTTGGAACTCTGAAGATTTTTATCTTGAAAGTCCAGGGATAATCAAGTAAACAGAATAACTCTGCTTCTTGGCATGTCATTTATTTACTAGTTTCCTGTTGATACAAAGGTATGCATATGACTCTGCTCTAGAAGATAAAACTGAAATTTGCTTTCCGTGCCACCTGTTGGTTTTGGGGTTATTTTTCTCTTGAAATAGATTTCTTATTAGGCCTGAATTCTGTGCTTCAGCTTGCCATAATGATAAAACCCATAGGATTTGTGTTCCAACCAGGCTCATAGGGAACAATTTCACTTTACAAAATCAGCTTTTAAATACTAAAATTTGTCACAGGAAATTACTTTATGGTTTTGTTGTTTTTTGGGGGTTTTGGGTTTTTTGTTTGTTTGTTTGTTAGCTTTGTTTATTTTGTTGTTTTGTTCTGGTTTTTGTTTTGTTTTTCTAAATGGTTTCCTCTTTAAAAGAAATTGACTGTGGAAGGGAAAGTCCAGAATTAAAAAACTGAAGGTTGGTTGTGCTGTTTGGTGGAAGGGATGGAAAGAGAGAGGCTCCCACAGTACAAAGTCTGTGACTGTGTGTGCACACCTCCTCTGTGTATCTGCAGAAGAAGTGGCAGAACATTTTCATTTTCTCTGTCTCAGTTCCTGGATTTTACAAGTTAGTCTCTTTTTCTCTTCAGACAGCAGCCTACCAGAAATGAAATTTTCATGCTGTATTGGGAAGGGTTCTAATGATGTTTTCAGTGTTTTGTCGTGTTAGTGCAGCAAAATTTTCCCTGGGTTGTGACAAAAAGCTGTGCTAATGACACTACACCATAGTTCTCCTCACTGCAGATGGCTCAAAGGTTAATTCCAACTGTTAAAGTAATGGACACATCCAGAGAAAGCCTCCAGCAACAGGATGTTTTGTAACTGGCATCTCACTGTTCAATTTGTCTCTCCAAACTGAGTCTTGCTGATTTTTTTTCAGGGCACCACATGTCAGTAAATACAACTTTGCAGATAGAGTAAACAGGATAGAAAATCTTGCCATGACTGTCAGAAGATGACATGAGAGGGTGTATCATAGTTAGTCAAAGCAACAAAGAAAAAAGAGTTTAGAAAAAAGAAAAAGGAAAAAAAAGAGGAGGGGATAGAAGAAAACATGGAGAGAAATGTTCTATTTCACTTCCCCTGAGCAAACATGTAATTTCCATGATTTCTTTTTAATGACTCTCCTCTGAAACTGGTAGGTACTGATTTATGAAAAGCTGTAAAAGATCAGGTGGAACCCTGCAGGACGTCGTTTACAGCTGCACGGACTGCAGCCCGTCTAATTTGTCTGCTAAAGTGTGAGCTCATGGCGCACATCACCCAGACCATAAATTTCGTGTTCAGCCCTTCTGTCTAGGGGCTGGGTCAGGGGGAAAAAACCTGCCAGCATGCGCAGATGCTCTGCAAGCCCAGCTTTCCCTTGGTGCACACAGGGAGACATCACAGACTCTTCGCAGCGAGGCAAATTCCTGCTCATTGATAAACTGTCCAGATGTCCTCTCTGAGGAGGAAAGTAACTAATTTTTGTTTGGAATCCTTCAAGAAGAAAAATTATACTTTACAGTGCTGGTTATTCTGAGGTCACTCGCATTAAAATTAGGTCATATTTTTTGTCATTATGATACTTTGATCCAGGTAATAAACATAAAGGCTCTTTTGGGCCACTCTAATTCCTAATCCTAGAGACCTGTTCTATTTCAACTTGTTTATACTTTTTTTTTTTCATTACTGATTCTTGAGTCAGACCTTGTTTTATTAGACTTAAGTTAAAAAGGCATACTAGGCATGGGAAAAAAATAATCCGTGCTTTATCACTAAGAACACTTCATAAATACTCTTAATTAATATCTTGGGATTCCAGACACTATACCCAGAAAACTATAAATAAAAACCATTGGCTCTTCACGAGACAAACAGTAGTCAGTGAAATTCAGGCCTTACAGCTACTGATGAAAATTATCTTGGGCTTGATTATCAAACTGTGGCTTTAAAGCTGGGTATCATGTAGCTGTCTAAGTTCTGGTTTGGCCATGACAACAGGACATGAAGTGAGCTGCTGTTTTGAGGACAGAGCAGGTTTCTGGTGCCTTCTATTGCTTTTATTCCAATGGATGGCTGTTCCCAGCATGTGAGGTCCAGAGTTGGTGTCACTGATGACAGTCATTTGCAGCAGCTCCTGGTCCTGACTGGGCTATGGAGGGAAAGTAGCCAAGCAAAAGCTGCCCCATCAGGGACCTCACAGCTCTGGGACCTAGTGAAAACAGTGTTTTGGAGTTAAGATTTTCAAGCATCCAAGTAACTTTTTAATTATGCTCTGCATTCCCGGAAGGGGAAAAATGTTATGTTAACTTTCTGTGTCTGAAAGAAATCAGCTCATTGTAAACAACTGGGAAAACATCAGAAGTAAAAGGAGCTGTTTAAGATGTAACCAATACCAAAAATCATTGTTCTTTTTCTTCAAAAGTGCAAAGTAAAAGTCTTGATGTAACTAATGTTACTTATGTGGTATGTCCTGATTCCATGGCAAGTCAGGTGTACTGCAAGGATGTGCTGTTGTAGTGCTGCTGATCTTGATGAAATTTAAGACATATTGGAATTGAGAGGGATTTGGATTTTCTAGGCTTCTTATGAGGTTAAAATCACTATATTTAAATATGTGGTTCTCTTGGTGCCTTTAAAATCTCCTCCTATTTATGTTTGTTCCAGTGATGCTCAGAAGTGACTTGGGTTTGGAGTGAAGAGAGTGTTTTATAACCCAGACCAGTTCTCCAGTTCCAGTAGCTCTCACCTACTTGTTACACTGTGTAATCACTACCTTTAAATTATGCTGTCAGTCCAGCTACCTCTCATTTTCACTGCTTTCAGTGACAAAAGTCACTTCAAATAGGTTCAGCAGCAGTAGTCAGGTTACTAGAGGGAAAAAGAATTATGGGGCAGAAAATAGACTATGAAGTTGCAGAGATAACTCCTTTGAACATTCTCTAGTTCAGTCTCAAGTATAGCACAGTTAAGCACATACTTGGCTTTAAGCCTGCAATAAAACAATAAAATTAAGGTACTTTACCTACTGATGAGGCTTCTAACTTAGTAGCAAAATTTAGGGTTTTTCAGTGAGCCACAATATTCTGAATATTTGATACTACCAAGTTCTACCAACACACTCAATTTGGAGCCTGGACTGTGCATCATTTGTGTGGTGTTCAGGACTAGGTGAATGACATAAATATAACCTCCTTTATTAATGCTTTGCACATTAAATTGTGATGTAGCAATTCACTTTGTGAATGCTGCAGTGATCTAGACATGGGCTTGAGAAGCCGCTGCTCTTCAGCAGGATGATCACACAGCATTTGTCAGAGCTGCCAGCAGCACCAGTGCCCGTGGTGACCTCAGCAGCTGAGAGCTCCCACAGACGATCAGCAAAGCCACATCCAGCCTGGATGCTCCTGCTGCTGCTGAGTTTAGATACAAAATAAATCTATTTCTATCCCTGTTCCCTAACTTCCATTGCATTATTCTTTTATTTCAGGCCATCAAATCTCCTTCTGGACCAAAGCAACATTGACATTTCAGCCTTCCGCACCACAGGTGATTGGCTCAATGGTTTTCGGACAGGGCAGTGCAAGGACATTTTCACGGGAGTGGAGTACAGTTCCTGTGACACAATAGCCAAGATTTCCACAGAGTAAGTTGGAATCTGCTGTGGATTTTCAACATAGGTACAAGTGCATGCATAAACATAAAAGTAGAACTTTTATATGGCGTTTCCAATTCTTTAGTAAAATTTTATAGTTTATAGTTCCAGCTAAAATTTTCTTACATTTAAAGAGACAACGGGAAATGGAAATTATTTGTTGCAGTTGAAATACCCATGGAGGAAATCTATATCTGGTGACTGTGTGAAGGCCATGGTCCCACAGCTTTTTCTCACTAAATACAAGGCAATTCCCAGTTTCTTCCAATACAGTAGCACCATGCATCATCTGGTACACTAGCATCACTTTCTTCCACTGAAGTTTTCTGTTGGTTCTTTATGTTCTGTATTTTATATGGGAGTTTCTCTACAGCTGGCACATTGCCAATCTTTTCCTTTACTGCCCATCCCATATTCCACCAAACCAGGTGAGAGTGCAAATTCTTTGTAGCTGTTTTCCTTCTCCATTCTAATAATTACTCAGGGGCTGAACTCCCTCCTGCTATGCTTGGAAGTGAGCAAATGGCAAGTTTATTACATTTTAAATGCAATCCATCTTTGTTGTAGTGACAAGTCAGAGTAGGGTAATGTTCTTTCTGCACCTGAAAAGACATCAAGTACAGTTAAAAATTTAATGCCAAAGGAAATCTTAATTCCCAGTTGGACTGGCTGGATACATGACAGATTATGGAGAAGTATGCAGCAGCTGTGCTACCAACAATTAAACACATTAATGCCACTAATTAGTGTATTATTGCATCTATAAAAAGGGTGCTAATGGCTTTTTGTAACAATTACTCTTTGGGGACAGTGTAGAAATCCTCTAGGAATGCCCAATTTCCTGTGAGCTCCCGGTTAATTAGCCCTTCACAGGTGTTAAACCACCACTGTGTGGCACAAGGAAAAGTGAGACTGGAGATCCTGGACAAACAAGAGGTGAGAACCAGGGAGGACACTGGAAGCTTGGCCATAGACTCCTTCACCTCAATGCTGATAGCAGAGTTCAAAGGACCATTCAGAGGGCAGTGATGTGTCAGCACTGCCCAAGAAAAGCCATCGGGTTTGTAGGGGATGGAGATGTTAGAGAGGCTCATCTGATCCAGCAGTGACCCCCTTGCCTCAAAATCGCTATGCTTGTATCACTGGAGAACAGTTTAATTGCCTTTTCTTCCAGGTAAGCAAGCACAACAAGGCTAAATGAGCTTTCACTCTATTTTTTGCAGTCCCCTTGTCTTTTCCTGCAGAGGCTCTCAGTGTTTTTTGCACCAGGGCTTCTTTTTGAACAATATCCATGTACCTGGAGGCTCCTGCAGTGCAGCAGTATGAGATGGGCAAGTTCATTGCTGCTTGCTGAGATCAGTGCCAGGAAGCTCAATGTCCTCACTCACACATCTTTTCTTTTTTCCCAGTGACATGAAGAAAGTTGGCGTTACAGTGGTTGGTCCTCAAAAGAAGATTGTCAGCAGTATCAAAGCTCTAGAAACTCATACAAAGAACAGCCCTGTTCCTGTGTAAGGTACCAAAATGATGTTGCTCAGGAGAGGAAAAAAAAAGGAGAAAAGCTGCATCACAGGTCAAAAGTGACGGCTGATATACGGCAGAATTTAAAGGAGTTCTTTGCAACAGCTTTGGAAATGTAATGGTTGAGATTTCAAACCCACAAGACACTCAAATACTGAGTATAAATGCCTTAAAGATAGGAGCAAACTTGTTTTCTATCTGTTAAACCTAAAGGGTGGGTGCTCTTGACTGACTGTTAATGCAGATAGTAAATTTCAAAGGAAAACAAAAGTGAAAAATCCTTCCAAGTAAAAACCAGTGCTACTAAAACCTAGAGCCATTTGAATATTAAGTGACTGAATAACAGAAAAAAATACATGGACATAAAAGCTGTGTACTTGATCTATACAGCAAACAAGAAGAAAGAAAGACTTGCAGTATTTTTATACAGAAGAGATCTGTAACAGGTATTTTATTTCTTTAAAAGCAAGGAAAATAGAGGACTGTACCTCACAACCTGTCTGGCCATATTTACTATAATGTCATTGTAACATGCTATTTCAACTTCAGGAAGGAACACGAAAATAAAGTTTGTAGTGACTTTGAGTTAGTTGACAAGATTTTCACCATTATGTTAGCTTCCCTAACTGTCTTCATTTAAATAGAAACAAGTCTTAATTTTTAAAAGGCTTATTTATTTTATTGGTTTGTTTTGGTTTTTTTTTTTTTTTCCATTATTGTTTATATTTATGCTTAAATACCTTAACCTGGCTGTATTATTGCCAAGTGCCAAATGTTATCAAAACTTCATTGGTTCAACCTGAGAAATTGTCTGAGGGTTAGTTACTAGATTATTTTACACTCATAGCATCATGCATGAAATACAGAAGGAAAGAAAGGTGGTCTTTTTTTTAGCACTGACACTATAAAAAGCATCTGGACTTGTTGGGATTTCTTCCATTTGCTGTGAGTGCTATTTTCAACTAGGCTGGGGTTTTGACAGTGATGTGTGCATTGATCTTTGCATCAGTATCTTCCCCAAACAGCACATCCCATTTCCTCCCCCAAGGCTGCTTTCCTGTCACAATAAGGACCCCTATTCTTGGCTTGTTTCAGGTGAGAGATCTGCCAAGAAAACATTAAAAAGGGTTATTGCATTCTGCATTAACCGATGATGCTTTTTGAGTTCCCTGGAAAGTGGCTCTTGTTTCAAAGGATGACTTAGGCTGTGAAGTGGGGCTTTGGTTGGAAGTTTACACGTCTGAGCTGGAAACCCCTTGTACAGGCACTGCCACCCTGTAGGGGACCTGAATTTTTGGCACAGGTTCTGTGGGTACCTGTTCCTTGAAAGAAAGCAGAAGGTAGCCCAAGTCCAGGGGAGCATTCACACGTCCCTGCAGAAAAAGGAGACTGAAAGGTGGATTTTGAAGGCCCTCCATCATTTTCAGCATCTTCCAAAGAGCTTCCAAGCTCCTAAGCTGTTGCTCTAGAGCTCATCAGTTCTGAGCAGACACGACTCTGCTCTGAAAATGAATGGTTTGAAACACAGTGTAAGCCACTTCTTGTGCTTCTTAATGCTCTAGATGTGATGCCAGGCAGGCCTTGGTCACCAGGGGAAACCATTCTGTTTCCCAACTTGCCATTCTGGAATCTAGACCTGATTCTGATGAATAACAGAATCCCTAAAAATCCAAGACTGCCTTTTCCCTGTGCATGCCAAAGCAGGGAACCAGTTGTGGAACTTCTGTTGGCTTGGGTTTTGAAGCTCCTTGGTATATAAGTAAGGAAAGAGTCAGTTTTTAGGTTTGTTGGGCTGAAATTGTTCTCAATGAGTCCAGGACTTAAAAAATGTTCAGGCACAACATTTATCACATATTGCTAAAGAGAAGCAGAGTTTTCTCTTTTCATGAATGCTGGTAGTGAGCATGCTGTAAAGGACTAGATTTGAAACTCACTTGCAACATAATAATTAGTAATTCTTCCTGAAAGAAAGTGAATGGGTTTTAAAGTTAAAATTAAAAAAGAAAAAAAAAAAAAAAAAAAAAAGAAAAATGGAAGAAAGTTAAAATAAAGCACTTAAGATGTAAAGAACATTTTTCCTTATCTGCCCCAATCTATCATGAAATGCAGCATGCCAGATAGAAAAACTGTTTTGTGTTGCTTAGTTCATTCAGAATCTTTCTTTTCTTAGGGTTTAGATTGCTCTAAATCAAACACTGTTAGCGAATTTAAGCCACCAAAATCCAGTAGCAAGCATTGTCTGTGTGGGGACAGCTTTTTTTGACATTTCTCCTCAGCTTCATTTTGCTCCTGGAGAGTGGGAGCAAGGGGCTGGGGTGGGGGCTGACCTCTGAGAAATGATTCTGGAGACACAGACCTAGTTTTCTTAGAGTTTTAGATACTTGAAAACTTTGCAGCAACCACCCTCAATTTCCTCCTGCCATGTGTCCTGTTGTGTTCCTTGCCCACTGTTTAGGCATGCTCAGCATAAAAGGTTCAATCTCCCTGGGAAAAAAAGCAGCTTGGTTTTGCTTTTCTTTGCTGTTAGGAGTAGAGAGTTTTTAAAACCTGTTTGGTTTTCTCTCCCTGTCAGAAGTTGATTTGTACTGTAAGTGGCCTCTGTTGCAAGCATCCTGTACTCCCTGTCCCCCTGTACATATGTAAACATAGCAGTGTACAATTCTTCAGTGTGGAGTAGAGAAATAGAGGTCGTGTGGCCATCTGCCTGTACAGGTTATGGACATCAAGCAAAATGCAAACTGCTCATAAAATGACTTACCATATTATTGGGTTTGTACCTTTCAATATAGTTTCCATTTTATTTATTTCTGTTAACATAATCTAGTTTTTGTGCTGTAACTTAGCATCCAATAAGCAATGTATAGATGTGATTTGATTGGCAATATGTATTTACTTTAACTTGTATTTCAAAAGCATTACTTACTCATTTAGATTATATATTGTGCAATTGTAGATGGCCTCTTACTAATGTAAAATGATTTGTAGTGGAAACATTTATATTTTTATAATAAACATAATGAAAGTATTTTTTACATACTGAAATACTGAGGTGATTGCTTGGAGGACAAAGTAAATTTATTTGATCAGTGTGATAAAATTGTAATTAAATATGGATAAATTCTGAGTGTTAAAGCATGGGTCTGGAGTGAAAGCTAGATATTACCTATATTATCTATTAAAAGAAACAAGCAGTGCAGGTTTTAACTAAACAGACCAGCATTTGTGCAAAATTGACTTACATCAGTCAAAGACTTTACTTTCTCCATGGATACTGGAAAACATCATCTTCTACAGCCTGCCTATGGGATATCGAAAAAAGCTGTCATTTATTTTAGTTGTGTCAAGTATTTCCAAACTTTTGCTTTTCTTCCTCCCTCGCCAGTGGACCTCTTTTCATCTTATTACTATGTTGAATCCAGTCAAAGATGTACTTTTCAACAAATAAAATAGCCCACCACGTACTGTAATTTCACCCTATGATCATTTCTTGCCTCTGAGTATTTGTGTTAGATAATATTTTGCCCCTGTTTTGTTATGTCCCTGCCATGTTGTTTCTGTGTGCTTCACCCAAGTACAGGGTCTTTGAAAATGCCAACATACACAACTCAGGAATCCTCTTCCTAGAAAAATAGGAATGGTTTTGATGCTTGCCAGTTTCTTGAATTTTACAGATTCTTTCTGTACCGTAACTGATTTTGCATGCTTTTGTATACTACTCTGCTTACTGGTGCAAAACAATGAATGATATACCTGTCCTGGAGTCTGTAAATTGATAAACTTTATCAATGTGGATGTAACATACTTTTTTTTTGAGGGGGTGGGGAGCATTTTGTCTTGGTGTATTCAACAGAAAGAGGGATCACAGAAGAGAGTCACCCAGAGCCAGGCTTGTCCGTGAATGACAACAGCTGGACTGAAAGCCACTTGTTCTTCCTGCCACCAGAATGCTTCATGCTGTAGTGGATAAATGTTGTCATTTTAGCTTCCAAGCAGGGGGGGGTTTGATGCTGTGCTTGGGCACTAGGGAGGTGGCTCTGATGGGGTCTAATCCACGCAGTGTGCAAACCATTTGCTCTGTGAGTAGGTTTGACTTCAGGAATTGTTCTACACTGACTTGTGTCTATCCCTTTGGCATTGCTGGTACATTATATTTGCTCTAGATCCTAAATGGCTATTGGCATTTTTATTGCTTTTACTGTAAAATGGTATTAATTTAATTAATTAATTTAGCCAGCTCTGGAAGGACAGCAGGATGCACTCCCTTAAGAGCAGTAGGACAAGGAACTGCCTGGCAGCCCCCCCACACCAAAGAATCCCAGAATCCCAGAATGTGCTGATTTGGTAGGGATTCATCGAGTCTGGAGAGGTATATTGCTGATAATCAGTGTCATAAATTCAATATATCTGTCAGGGTTTTTAGTGCTGCACAAATGGTGCTTTTTCCACTTTGCATTTCTTCTCAAAGATGATGCCCAGACCCAGATGTCTGTACCATTAAAAGCCCAAGCAGTGCCAAGTGAAATCAGACCATTACTTCTGCTGTCTCACGTGCCACTCCTGTTAATTCATATATATATCCATGCTATTGACTTCCTGTCATTTTCTGACCTGCTTTAATCCCTCAGATCCTTTCCAGACTATCACTGCCTGGTCAGCAATTCCCTATTTAATGGGTGTGCATTCAGTTCCTTTTTCAGTCCTTGGTCCAATTCTTTGGTATTTCTTAATGAATTTTACTTTCCCAATTTAAAAAATATTTATTCTAGAGATACTTCTCTCAGCTTTGATTCATTCCCACATACAAACAGGCACATGGTCTTCATGAAGGTTACTCATGCAAAGGTGAACAACACAAAACACAAAGAACAGCTTTCTCTTGGCTTCTTAATTATCCTTTTCAGATGTCCAGAGAACCTCTGGTAAATGGAGAGCACTCAGTACACGGCATTTTTCAGCTAACTCTGCTTTCGCATTAAAATGATTTTATAATAGCCCATATTTCCCCAGTTAGCTCATAAGAATGTCATGGAGGACAGAAGTCTTAGAAAAGACAAGATAAATCACATCCACTATGTTTTAGATTATCCTGTCACAGAAATAAATTAGATGAGTTTGACAGGATTTGTTTATTCTTGACAAATCTGAGTTGGTTTCGTAAGACCTTGTAATCTTGCAGCTGCTTAGAAATGTATTGTGTGAGATATTTATATATATATATATATATATTTCTGGGTATTTGAGGTTAGCATACCTGCTCTGGAATTGTCTCTCTCTGTTTTTCTCCTCTTTTTAAAGGTCAGGATGATCTTTGCTCCTTTCCAGTTGCCTGGGCTCCAGGACTTCTCCAAGAGAATAGCCAGTCCCTTGTTGCCATAATAAATCCCACAGACTCTGCATCAATCACTTGGTCTCCTGGGATTCCTAATTATTAAACAGAAGTAAAATGCACACAGACAAATATTTTAGTGTATGACCGGGTTCTGCTTTGAATTTTTGCCATCAAGCAACGACTAAGAGTCATCATTAAGGGAGCATTTGGTTAGCAGATTTCATTCCTTGTTTTTAATTAGATTCAGCTGCTAAGGTTCATCACTGCTATATCACTATGAAGGTAGTTGAGGTGTGGGTTCATTAGAAATCTTTCAATTCACTCTATTGCTATCCATGTAAGGGGAGAAACATCCTTTATTTCCACTCCTCTTTTATCCGGTATTCTCAGAAAGCTCAGTTTTCAAGTTTCTGCAGTAAAGTGAGTGATTATTCACCATGGATTTGTAATTAATACGGAGTTTAGCTTCCAGCCTTTCACACACTTGCAAGAGAGTGTTAAATAACCAGAGTTTTTTATTCCTAATATTTGGGGGTTTAAGGAAGCAGGCTTCTCCTGCCTCAAGACCTGCAAGGACAAAAAAAAAAAAGCATTTAGTCTCATTGTGTACTGGGAGCATTTTGAGTAAAACATTTTATTTTAAGGCACTGAGATGAAATGAAGCCAGTAAAAAATATATATAAATGCTAAAACCTATTTGTTTTAATAGAAAAAATAAAAAAGGGGTTGTGGTGGGTTTGCACCGTACTCTGACCGGGGATTCAAATAATCATCTCTGATGTCAATTTTCTTGTCATTTCCCCTCTCCAGCCAGCAGGAAATAGTCTGTGGGTATAGTTTGCATTTTATTTGAACCATTTTATTTTCACAGAGTGGTTAGCTCTTTTCACTTTCATTACTCACAGAGCTTGTGCAGTTCAACAGAGGCTAAAATTAGGCTCAAACCACGGAAGTTTTGTGGCGCAGAGTCCCTTCCTCCTGCAGGCTTTCCCTGGTACCTGCTGTCCCCTGCTGTCCCCACTAAGCATCGTCCTGACCCCTCCTCCCTCTGCTGGCAACAGGGGCTCCTCATCTGCTGTGTCTTACAGCCCAACCCACCAGAAATCCCAAAATAAAGGATAGGAGATGGCTTGAGGAGATATTTTAGAGTCAAAGCAGTGTTTTGGTAGTTGCACTAATAATTGCTTGCCTTGCTGCACTTTCCCCTTCAGTGCCATCCAAGTTTAACTCCGTGAATCCCACCAGACATTTAGATTTGCCTGGGATTTTTCCCGCCATAAATCACATACAATGTAGACATTTTGTCCCCATCTTTTCTACATTATCTGGGTGGCTTTTTTCAGAGCCAGATGGATATTTGCTGGTAGGTTTTTGACCACTGCTAAAACATGCAGCTTTCCCTCAGGCTGCTTGTCAGCTAATCACCAATAATTATTCCCATTTTTAGTGTCCCTCTTTAAAGTTGCATCACCTTTTATTATTTAGCTATTTCTAATCTCTTTCTTTCACTCTCATAAAGGCTTTTTGGGAGGCTTTACTTGAGGACTAAGTCACAATTCCTGCTTGTATATAGTTTTTAAAAATTGTGTCTCATTAACTAACTTAATACTTGCCTAATTGTAATAGCAAAGCAATAAAATTCAATCCCTGCAACAATGTGATGCTGTAACTTCCTTTCCTCTCACTGATGGAGCACTGGGCTACCTGCCAAGGAAGTCAAATGAATATAGGAAACAATATGAACAAAAAAAAAATCTTATTTCTGAGATTTAGATATAGATGTTTTCTTGAGTTTTTTTGCTTCGTTTTGGTTCAGGTTTTTTTCCTAATATTCTGTAATTGATTCAATTTTTTACTTTCTGTTCTCAACTTCTCTTGTTGTGCCTGTCGGTTTTTGGAGACAGAGGAGTTGGCCTACTGAGAAATTATCTCTCTGCCATTTTTTGCCTGCTCATATATAAGTTGTCCTCTTCATATAAAGTTCTATAGGGTTTTTGTGAAAAACCAAGTATATCAGATACCACCAAAAATCTGTGAACACCTCCCCAACATGGACTATGTAAATAACTGTAATCAAATGAAAGAAATAATTTGATTCCTTAAAGCAAATATAAAATAAAGATCAAATTGAAGTAAACCTCTGTCCCTGGCATCAGCCAGCCATCAGAATTGTAACAGCTTTATCAGTTTCCTGCTGCAAGGTAAGAGAGCCCATTAGAAGGACAGAAGGCAGGAGACAATTGAAGTACAGGGCTGAAGAAGTCAGAGACCTTTGCTACTATTAACACCCAAAACTAAGTGCATTCTTCCTCCCTCCCTTCTTTTGTAATTTCGATTCAGTATATCCTCTGCTGAACAAGTACCATAACCAGCTAAATTAAGCATTTAGACTGTAAATAAAGATATTTAGTAGCACCCACACACTAAGCAGCTCCTCCATGCTTAAGATAATATTGGTTGATGAGGATCCAGCTCTATAGTGTGCAGACCAGGTTCCATCATCTCAACATGAGTTTTGAGGCATAATGTGTATAAACATTATGAATACAAGCAGGTTTTTGGCCTGTTCTCTCTGGCTTCCACAACATCTACTGCTGTTTGGCTTTTAAGCACTCTGCCTGAACTGCACTTTTGTGTATCCAGTCTGTTTTTAACCGTGACAAGCACAGCACCAAAAGAACCCTTTCTTCCAGTCTGTCTGTTTCAATGTTTTCACTGGGATCTGTTAGGTGCCTTTTTAAAAGAACATCTTTCACAGGATTTCTTCCCAAGCCCGAATCTTTACCTTTAGTATAGGTAATCATTGCCTGTCAAATGGTCTCCTAATGAGTCCTTGCAGTGATTTTGGCTATGGCTTTTTGTTGCTAAGTGCCGGTTAGAAGAGAGCTAAAATTACAGACTAAATAACTTGCTTCTCTCACCAGGAAGATCCCGTGGCTCATAGTAGATAGTGCTCCTTGAGAAGACAGAACAAAAGTTTTCCATCTTGTTGGAAACCAGTGGAACAATCAACTTGGATATTTTTCTCCTAATCCTTTGGAATTTACAATCTGAAATTGAGATCACACACTTTTTTTCATCTGTGTCCTTGGTGTCTGTGCAGTATCTGACTCAACAGGCACAGAGCCAAGTGAACCAATGGTCAAAAATATCTCAGTGGCTTCCCAAAAGTGAAACTTTCAAACTTATCTGCTACTCTTCTATCATTTTATCAACAGGAGTTCTTTCTCCAAGTAACTATTCTTGTCACACTATAAAACATACTGAGTTTGCTATGACAGGTCTGGCTGTTTGTAGTTACTGTGATACTAAAGCTGTAAAACGTTTGAAATATTCTTGAAATATTGTTAAAATATTTAACAATTAGAAGTTTTATGAGCTTGTATCACCAGTTATATAAAATCTACTTGATGTTTTAGGCTAAATGTTAGTCCTGTATTTGGAGGGAGAGGTTGCCACTACTATGCAGAGAAAAACTGTATCTTCCAGTACAAAGGAATCGGAAAAACTCAGAAGAGTTGTCAGAAATTTCACCTACAGTTTGTGAAAAGCTGATTAATTTTCCAGTGGGAGAGTGAGAGGGAAAAAAAAATATCTGGTTAGGCCCTGAAATACTACCAAGCTCAGTAATATTGGAGGCAGGAGTAGAGGACTCAGGGGAAGCATTCCTGTTTCCTTCATTTAGCTTTAGCAGGGTTTGGACACCGGGCTAAAGTTACCCCTCTCTCCAGAGATGCTGTGCAGGGGCTTGGATGTGGAATGGGAGCAGTGCATTATAAATCTCCTTGCAGAACATAAGAGTGTAAGATTCTTGGAAGAAAAATACATCGGCTCTTGTGTCATTTACGGGTTGTGGCATTTCCAACCTCTCAATAATTGCCTAGCTCTTTGCATTTGTGAGAAAGCAGAATGAGATGCCTTAAAAGGGTGTTCTGCGTATTGTAAAAGTCCAACTGCAGCTCGAAGAAACACCCCTGAGACTTATTGCTACCATTAGAAGCTTAGAGTAATGTGCACATATTTTTCTTTTTAGGCCATGCACACTTTATCCAACCCTCGGAGGTAAAAGGAAAAAAAATAAGAAAAGGAAAGAAAAAAGAAAAAAATGTTCTGTTGAGTACAGGGTGGTTTTTTCTTTTCTTTGATCTTGCCACCGTATCCCTGGCATCACACTGCATGGTGTCAGTCCCTGGGGATCTCCTGAAGGCCACAATTTCGCTGTGGGGCTGTGATTTTCAGCACTGCTTCTCAGCTGCAGAAGGGTCTGAAGCAGCAGCTGGGAGGGTCACAGGAAGGGAGGTCATTTCATTCGGGCAGGAGATCCCAAAACTCGGTTCCTGGCTTCTCTTTGGGATACCAGCACCTAGCACAGCTACTGCCCAGGCCTTGCTGGGCCACTGCCAGCTTTGGTGAGGCTGAATGGTGAATGGTGGTGAAATACTTCGTTAAAGAAAATGCTCATCATTTGGAACTCCTTACATTTCATTCTCTTTGCGTATCTGTTGTGCTTCCACAGCAGGGGAGAGCCAAGGTAGAAGCTTGACTTTTTAAAGTGCCTTATTGGCTTTGGTTGCTGTTGGGTTCGTCATTGCATTTCAGAAGATCTCAGGTCTACTTTGTAACCTAACAACTGGAAATTTTCTTCTTTCTGCTGAAACTCCTTAATGTGCCTTATACAAAACAATGGGAATGATTAAATCACAGCAAAGAGGAAAACAAGTACAATGAGGGTGTAGCTGTAGAATAATTCAGAAGTTTTCACTTGGACACTAGTTATGCTCCAAAATCAGCTACAAAAGCAGGCTTGAAACCTTTGTCACCAAAGTCTTTCAAGAAAATAGAAGTCTGGCATCTCACAGATATCATTTGGAATGGCCTGAGGCAGAAAAACCTCTCCATCTTTTCAGCCTCAGAGTTTTTGATTCACCTGGAATCACACAGCTCTTCCCATCCCTACACTTGAAGTGTCTTTGGCCTAAAAGACAAATCCTATTCCTCTGTTTACCTAATGTGTGGGGCACAGAAAGATGACAACACTTGCTGCCTGTGTCTGAGGCAGACATTAATATTGCTGCTGCTTGAGTCAGGCCTGATTCCCACCCAGTGTGGTCCCCTGCCCCCAGCCTTGCCTGTTCATTGTCACAAAATACTGACATGCTGTGAGAGCCACAAAGTGGGGGGGAAAACCCCAAACTGCACATGGCTCTCCTGCTGCTCATCACCCCGTGGCTTTTCTCAGACTCTGCACTGCTCCTCTACCCTCGGCATCTCAGGAACTAGAGAGCAACCTGTGCAATCTGTTTGGTGGGACAACAACTCACACGAGGACAGTTTCCTCTTCTCTGTTGTTGAATATAACTTCCCTTGGGTAGGTGGGGATTTTGGCAGTCTGTACAAAGGCTAACAGAGACTGGAGCAGAAGCTGTAATAGAGCTGTTATGACTTGACAGCCCTGTTTTGTAATGCACCGGGGGATTTTGTTACAAGTCAATTGTAGCTTCAAGAAATTTAAGACTATGCCATCAGCTTGTATGATTTTTTTTTTAATGTTTAATAAATGAAATTGCAGGAAATTTTAACATAGAGACTATGGCTGTAGCAGGCCTGGATGGCTTAATAAAAACTAAAAAATTGGTGGGGTTTTGCTTTGTAAGTGGAAATAAATGTTTTTGCAACTCTGATAGTTTCACTCTCATTTCTTCAAGCCATGCCAAAACACTGGGTTTATACTCTTTGGTGAGTGCTTTTTTTCTTTTCTTTTTTTCTTTTGCTAAATTTGTGCTTAAAGAACACTCTGTTAAAGATCATTTAATGTACCATTTGTCACTATAGTGTCTATCAAGGATGACCAAAAGCTTGAAGGAGTCCTGTGGCTTAAGAAAAGACTTTTCACCTCCCTATTCACTGTAACTGAAGGGAGATGCTGATGGCAATTAAAGCTTCAGATCACTGACTCCATGTGGTTACAATAGAGCTTAGTTGTCTTTAGATAATGATTCACAGTGAAGGAGGGAAAAGGGATTAGATTTTGAACAAAAAGATGCAAGGAAGGGATTTTAATTTGATTTTAGTGGGAGCATGGTGAATAAAATTACATAAATTATATAAAGCTACATGGTGTTTACTCCTTGGTAGAGCAATGGGAGTTAATCAATGGCCTATAATTGGAAGAATATTTGGTTTGTATCTACTCTAAGCCCTTTCCTAGGCTGAAAGATCCCATCCTTTAAAACCAGGTAGTTACAACACCCATTATAATCTCATTTTAGTGCTGCATGTAGAGTTCTTGCTGTGGTCTCCTTGCTATGGTTCCACGGAATTTAGTTCAGTCCCCAAGCCTGGTTTAGTACCTATTGTGCTCATAGAACTGCTCACATTTGCACTCAAAGAAATATCACTTTAAAAAGAAAAAGAAAGAAAGAAACTAAGAAAGTGTTCCATTTTGATTATCCTGTTCTGAAAAAAATGTCTCTGTGTGCATTTGGGCACTCAGAAGAGATTTTAATGATAATTCAGACATCACAACAGCAACTCAAGGAGTTAAAAATAAACCATGTGTTCGTTTGGGGGGTTTATTGCCACAAGTAGAAAAAAGACCTCTTTAGTAGATACAATCTTATAAAATATTTTATACTCTTGCTGGCACTAGTCATATTCATTTTCTTAGGATATGATTTTTAACCACCATTTCAGATAACCTGTTGAAGCAGCTGGTCAAAGCATGTGAAAATTAGAGATGGTGGCATCTCCAAAGCCAAATAAATCTCCGAATAAATGAAACTGGAAGAAGACCACATGTCCTGTGGCTGGGGGTGGAAGGAAGATGCCAAGCAGGACCCAGAGCACGGCAGGATGCACAGCTGGGGGGCACAACCACCCACCAAAGGTGCTGCTGGAGCCAAAATGAGGTGAAACTCCAGGCTCTTATCTTTTTTCCATTCCTAAATGAATGAGTACATCTAGCTGTGGATTCAACAGCATTAACCATGGAGGATTTTTTTGGACATTCCTGATTCTCAGGACTTTGGGGGTTTTGTGGTCCACAGAGCATAAAATCCTGAGGAGGCCAGGAAAAAAAACAGGATATACAACCCTGCTGGAGACTTGTAAAGACCTTCTGGGATGTCTGCTCCCACACATGACTCCCAGAAGCCCAAAAGAGGAGAGTCTGGATATCCATGCCCACCTGCCAAGAAATGGGAAATTTCTAGGCTCAAGCCAGATGTGAAGCTGGAGTTTATATGGCTCTCAAATCCATGGCTTTCTGCTCTGAGGCAGTCCTCACAGCAGAAAAACTGAGCTCAGGACTCTGTAGACTTGTTAGCTGCTTATCAGGTGTCTGGGGATAAATATTTTTAGATTTTTCATAGAATATTGGAATTTCCACAAATGAGCATTTTTCTACTGAGAAAGTGTTTTCTCAATGCCTGGGCAGTGCAGATGCAGCCAGTGGAGAATGACATTTTAAAAGAACTTTTTAATGGGTCAGTTAACAAACCCAGCAAAACAAATCCATTTTCCTACGTGAGCATCTTAGGGTGAATTTTCTTCTCTCCTGGATGCAGTGTGCAGCAAAAGATTGGTCTTGTTAAAGCCCCTTGCTGGACAGAAGGGGATGAAGTCTTTTATGTCACCTCTGCAAGCTTCAATGTCATGCCCTGAACCTTTCGTTTTTTTCCAAATATGGAGTTTAATGAGTTACAAGCAGCATAAAAACCTATCCAGAGGGAAAATATTTCTCACGTAACCTTGAACTCCTTTGCTCCTCAGGAGTTTTCTGGCAAAGGGGACACGAATGCTTTAGAGCATGGTAGCCCTTGGGTGTAGGGTGGCCTCAGAGGTTGGCAGAAGCCTACCAGAAACACCATAAGTGGTGTGCTCTGATCTCAAGTGTTTCTCTAAAGGGGTTGTAAAATCCCAGTTTTGGATCCCCATAGTCTGGATTACACTCCAGTTCTACCTCAGCTGCAGTTTCTCAGGGAAAATCAGCATCCTGTTATCTGTGAGGGGCTGGTGCACTACAGTGCCCTTCAGGACATTGCACAGCCACAGGGATGGTGAAAGCATGAGCTTCTATTTATTAACTGAGTGATACCACATGTGGAGTCACTGGATGTTTACAAAACTGCCTGGGTGGGTTGATCAAACGAGCAGGGCCTTTCCTTTGGTTTAATTCCTGTTAACTGATGAGAGTGAAAAAACCCCAACAAATCACATCAAAACTAACTGGGCTGAAGCCAAACAAAAAAAAAAAAACCAACCAAAAATGAAAGATGGTCAAGTTGTATTGTGCTTGTATCTTGGTTTTTGAGGCTTAAATAGAGAGATGCGTGTCCCTTCTCTTGCTATTCCAAGCCTGGACGGAGCACTGCCTTACAGCCTGGCACAGCTGGAGCCCCATGTCCCCTCGAGGTGCCTAATGACTTGCAGATTTATTCCAAGGCAGTTAAGGGATTTACCTCTTTCCAGAAACTGTTGAGGAAATGATCCTCTGATACACAAGAAGTGGTTTAATGTAATGACATGCAAGAGAGAAATATATCATATCCCCAGGGGCCCAAAATGCCTCTCCCAGTTATCCAGATGGATATTCCTTGCTGCAGGATGTGCTCTTGTCCTGGACCCTGTGGTCATCAGGGAGCAACACTGGAGACCCAAGCAACCAGAAACTTGTCCTGCTGTCACAGGAACCTGTCTTTTTGTTGTAGGAGCTTAACATTTGACCTGTGCAGCTTCAACTTTTTCCTTTTAGCATCCACATATCTTTAGGGGAAACTGTGTAGCTGAGTTTTTAAATGGGATCAGTAGCAACTACCTGCACCTGTGTCCATCTGCAGCGAGTTAATAAAGAGAGCTTGCATTTAGATATAAAAGTCTGTATTTTCCCATGCTGTAACTTGATTGTCTTCCACAGAGTTACACAAGGGACAGATTTGGATAAAAGTAAATCCAGCCCAAACTTTTACTCAGGGCAAAACTTATGTTGGAATTAATAGGCTTTCTGGCATTCCGTTCTGCAGAATCAATTAAAAACATTTCTAAAGGAAAAAACAAAGCACCCCTAGGGTTAATGCACCTATTTTTTTATGGCCTTTTATCATGTATGGTCCTCAGCACCTGTATAAAATGCTGTGTAATCTGAACACAGCTTCTTTTCTTGGGTGTAAATGGAAGTTCCTGTGTCACAGCTGTGCATACTTAAAGCAGTGCTAAAAGCAACACAGGGCAAATGTATCTGGTTCTTTCTGATGACCAAGCACACTAGGACTTCCTGAGAGCTGCTCTCTGCTGGCTGGCAAAAGGTAAAATAACCCCTGATGTTATCATTTTTGGAGGTCTCAAATTTGAGGTAAACCTAGTTGTCTTGTGTTGGATGGTATGGGTTGGTTTGTTGGCTATCACAGGTTAAAATCTGGCTTGGAAGAGATTTATGTGGTAACTGAGAAGGGGTTCCTGGCACGGCTGCTCTGCCACAGGTGAACTGCAAGGCCCTGTGATAAGGAAGGAAGGAACATATTTCTGTGGAACAGCCCTTGGGGTGGGTTCCTGGCCTTGTGACCTTGGGATGCTGCATGGTCTGGGAGCTCTGCTGTGCCTTGGCCTTGCCTTGGGGTGATTCATAGATTTTTTTGTGACTTGAGAAGTAAAAGGTGGTGGACTGAAACTGGATTTGTGTCCCTGCTCTTGCATGTCCTTGCTCAGCTGGACAGATATGCCTTAAGATGGATGCTCGGCTCTTCTCTGGTGCTAGCTAGACCCAAGGGTTCCTGCTTTTATGAAATGTATTATAAGCTATAAGATTTTCAGGTATATTGGTAGGAGAGCCTTTAAAAAGTCATAAAACTCTGTGTAACGCTTATAGTCTGCATGGTGGAAATAGAACTGCCTTCTTTCCTTCAATTCCAGGCTCTGTCTTACCACCCTTTCCTGGGCAAGTGGATACTGGGCTAACTTACCATAAAGGTGTTTCCTAAATTAAAGATTTGTATGATGGGAAGGAAATAACTTTGTACTTAGGTACAGGTTAGGTGTTAGAGGCATCCTCAGCTTGGAGAGTGACAGTCTCAGTCTATTTTGCATCTGACAGAGGGCTGAAAATCTTTTGCTGAATGAGAAGTTTTCTTTTATGAGTTGATGTAGGTTGGAAAGGGAAAAGAAGTGACACCCATCGTTCCTCTAAAGCAGGACTTTGCCCAAACCACCCCATGAGCAGGGAGTGCTGTCCAGTTTATCCTGAATGCCCTGTGTGTGTCAGAGCTGTGTATGCCAGACACAGAGATGAGTAAGGAGGTCATCTAGTTAATGGTGCTGGCAGACAGAAGGAGCAGTTCTGTGTGCTCAGACACAGGAGGCATTCTCTGTGCAGGGTGTGTGGGATAATCGCACTGCTGCTCCATCGCAAGCTCGTGGAGGATCGCTTTCCCTGTGTTCAGAAGGCACCAATGCTGCCTCTTGTCAGGACACTGAAATATGAATTACGTTCCAGGCCTGAAACTCAACCTCCCACCTTGACAAATTGGCTGTGAGCTGAACATGATTTGAACCACTCCAGTGCAGCTTCACTCGGCGTCACCCCTTGGTGCCCTATTAATAGGACGTGTTAGCATCAGACAGCTTGGCAAAAGGGTAAACATTGCAGAGCACATGGCCAGATTGTCTCCTTGATGGTGAATAATTGAATAATGCTGTCATAGTGAGGAGGATCTGCCTAACATAAGGCACAAATTATGCTTCTCTCTCTCTCTGGCCCAGCTCAAATGTTTCAGAATGCTTTTTCTTTGCCGTAATTGGACATAATCAGTAACACAGTCAGTGACTAAAGGCTGTCTGGTATCAATTCCCATATACAGCAACCACAATGTCTAGATTTTGAAAGAGTTAATGTTCTCTATTAGTCGATTAGTTCAGTTAATTTGTTGTGTCCCATGGTGATTGTAAAGTAAATACGAAAGGGAACTCTGTTTCCAATGTCTTCCTGCAGCTCTGTGTGTGTTATGTATGTGTGATGCATGCACATGTGTATATCTGCAAGTTATATCTGGTGCAAGATGTTGGAAAACTGTAGTTTTCCCTGGCTTCACAGGAAGCTTCTGGCTCAGCATCTCCTAAAGAAAAGTTGTCCAAGAATATTTCCTCTGGTCCAAAGGGAAAGACTTGTTCTATGGGGCAACTCAGAAAATGTGTGTGACTTAGACGAATTTATCTCAGTTTTAATTCTAGATATAGCCTGTATGGCTTGCCTTGTTTTCCAGTGGAAATTCTTTGGGCAGGACTCCTTCAGGAATGTGACCTTGTGATTAATTTATGAACTTAATACAAATCATCCTTCCCCTTCTCCCTATATAAATCTTACACATTTCTGCTACTACAGAGGCAAACGTGACTTTAATGTGTAGACCACAGATAGACAATTAGATATTTTCTTGTGACCTAGTGGATTAGTTATAGATTTCTAAAGAAGTTTTTTATGTCCCTCCATGAAAGACAGTGTATGTCAGTGGATAAATGCTTTTGTTACCTTTGACAAACTGGAGATGCTGAAAACAGTAGAGGCTTTTTGCAGTGGCAAACTCTATGGATTAGTGGGAGTTAGGAAGGTATCCTACCAAACAGCTTCCTAGGGTAAAATTTGATTTTTCTGAGGAGTCAGACTGAACTTAAGCAAGAACCTGTTGGCTTTGTTCCATGGAGATCCCCATGCCAGCAGCAGTTCTGCCTCTTCAGAGCAACCTGAAACCCTCTGGTGGTGGGGTTGCTTGGATACCTGTGCTCCAGGACCATTTGCTTCCTCCTCTGTCCTGGTAGGCACCAGCAACTTCCATTGGCTTCTATATTAATCTTTATTCTTGAAAATAGGCAGAGATGGCATTTTCCCCTCTGTGACAAGGCTCGTGATGATGGGCCCAAGTGCGGAAAGTATTTTCAGCTTGGTGGGGAACAGCAGCTTGTAACAGTGCCATGATTAAAGTGTCGGGTTACTGCTCTTTTGTATTATATGCAGACTGTAAAAGATTAATGCAGGGTGATTTATCTTCTGTTGGATTTGCTTGACAGTGAATGAGACTGTAACCAATTTGCCTGGAGTAGGGGAGCTCAGAATAAACCCTGAAGGTTTAGGAGGATGGCTTGCCGGGGAGATGGAATGGACAGCCCTCTGTTCCCTTCCTTGTCTTGGGGAAGTCACTTATGGAAGCCTGGAGCATTATGTGGTGACTTTAACTCTTGAACCTTAGTGTTTTGAAGCTTCAAATCACCTTTTCCACAGGGTTGTCTCAGAGCAGCAGGTCTCAGACCAGACTTCAGTTTGCCCAAGCTTCTGCAACTCCCCCATTGCCTGCATTTTTTATCATGGAAAGCTTTCTGAAAGAAAACCGCTTGTTTTGTTTTCTGTTTGTGGAATTTTTTGGCTCTTGGTCTAAAATTTGCCTTTACTCCTACGGCATGTGGAGTGTCATGGAATTTTGTTCCTTCTGGCACTTGCAGTCTCTAGCAGTGCTGGGGGGAAAACTCCTAAGCCTCTCTGGTGAGCAGATTGTGAGCACTGCCGTCTGCCTGCTGTGCATATTTTGTACTCCTGGTTGTTAAATAGGGATGTACAAATGCAGCTGCTGAGTGGGGAAGCACTGCTGATTGGCAACCAGCATTAGCCCAAAGGTCAGTGCTAATTACTCTCTCTCGTTTGCATGAGAAGCTTTGAAAGGTAGAGAAGAAAGTGTCTGTGGCATTTTCTGCCAACAAATTACTTGGCTGACAGGAGGATGTCAGTGCTCATCAGTGCTGATAGACTACAAGTTGGTGCTTGTGCAATTAAGCAGGGTAGAAATATTGCCTCAGAGAGTTAACTTTCTGGGAGTAATTACTGTAGGTGTCAACACATGCCTGTGACAAGGAAGAGGATGTATTTACTAAATATGTGAATCCAGATTATGAATGATTAGTTAGTTGTTTAAGATGATCACCTCTGTCCTCAGCCCAACCTTTCTTCCTCTTGTTTTTGCATGTTTTACTGCCAATTACACCAGGGAGGGATAGAGGGCCACATCTATACTGATTAGGCTCTGCTGTTCAGAGTTCTGACTGTTTCTTGTCTAACTGAACCTTGTGAGCTTTTTTGAAGCCTTGCTGTACAGACATACCCTGCAGTTCCGGTAAGGAACTGAGCAGAGCTGAGGTTGAAGCAACTGAAGTAGTAACACAAGGGAGGTCTGGAGGAGCTAAAGGAAAATCTGACTTTTGGAAGAAATCTGAAGGCAGGAGGCCCTTAATTAACAAGACCAGTGGCTTTGAATGATTTGGGTTGTGCATGTCCAATTTCCATTACCAGAATTTCAGTGGGGGCAAGGAAACTGGGCAGTGGAAACAAAATCCCTTAGGAGTGTCTGTTGATTACCTAAAGGTGAGTTGATCAGGACCAATTTTAGGATGTAAAAACATTACTTGAGATGAAAGCTTTTATTCAATAGCATTGGTAGCATGATGAGGCTTGGCTCCAGCAATTAAAATATTGCCAGAGATATATCCTAGAATGTGCCAGGTCTGGTTTATGTCTGTGTCACCTCTGTGTATCTGTGACTCTGGGAAACACTGCTGAGCCTTTGCTCTTGAAGAGCCAGCATTTCCTTTGGTGTGAATTGGGCCAATTCAGTTATTTAAATTTATATACTCTTTTTATTTTCCCTGAAGAAATCAAAGCAGAAAAATAGTAGTAAGTCCTTGAATTTGTCAGCTGAGCTGACATATTTTTTCTCTGTCCCTTGTTTTTCTCTGTCCCTTGTTTTTCTCTGTTGTTACATATTTAAACTAGATGCACAGGGCTTCAAACAGCGTGCCTACCTACTTATTAAGTTACAGAGATTGAAGGTTCTGCAGAACCCAAGAGCCCAAGCTCTGCTGTCGCTGACTGACAGATGAGTGCGCGTCCTTTATGCTCCTTTGAACTTCACCACCTTTGTGTTCGTCCCATGCACAGGACACAAACACCGAGTCTAAAACACACACCAAAAACCCTCTCTTCAGAGTGAAGCAGTGGCTGTAGCCTCACATAAATCAGGGCTTTGACTTACTCTTTGCATAACAGAAAAATACTCTGAGACAAAGGGCTGTGCAGTTGTCCTCAGAGACAGAGCAATTTATCATGCATTAGGATCCTGTGTGTGGCCCAAGGCAATGCTCAGTGGAGCAGGGTGATAAAAACTTCTCCTTGCTTCCCTCCTGTGGCACCTGTATGCCCATGGATTGGGATTGCTCTGTGGATTTTCATCCCCTCTTTCTAGGTGTGATGGGGCAGGTGTGGCATCTCTTCTGGAAGTATTTTGAGGGTCTGCTCTGACAGCACATCAGAAGGATTTGCTGCACCTAAGGCACTGCACCATTTTTCTAGCAAAGCAGCAACACTGTCTCATCTCTCCAAACCAAAGAAAAGTAAAGGTTCACTATTTGTTTCTTTGCCGGTTTAAAGTTGATTTAAATGCTATTTCAATGCCTGAATAAGCCTTCTGAGAGGAGCAAGACAAAAGTTGCTGTCCCCTGCAAGCCATCCTCGGCTTGATTGCATAAACTTTGTTGAATATTTTGTTTCATAGTTATGGTTCTTAGACACTACTTATGTTTAGGAATTGAATTCATACAAGGTTTGAATTGTAGGGCAATGATCTGAATGGTTAATTCAAAGTAAAACATCATCAGGTATTAGAGGCTAAAAGATGCCAAGTCTTGAGATTTTAGCTCACAGCTGGGTTAGAAGTAGGAGGGTACAGTTATTGTCACCAGGCTGTGATGATAAACTGTGAGTAAATAAAATGGCAGAAAGAGGAGGCTGAGGTCAAGTCTTGAAAGAAGCACTAGGGTTAGAGTGGACTACCTTGACAGAGTTAAGGAGCTTTACACCCATAGTTTACATAGCATTTTTGACTTTGACTGTGCTAGGGCTTGCTAAAGACTTCCAAAAATCCCTTGTTTAGGCTTTTATGTTTGGTTTTCTGCTAAACATAAAGGTGAAAGAGAGAAATTTACAGCAAGAGATAATTTCCAGATGGAAAACCTTCCTAGCTCAACTGCCTGAGAGGTCTGTGAGGTTTTAGTTGAAGTCCCTTCATAAACTAAAAGGTGCTGCTTACGGTATGCTTATTTTCATATTTGATTAGTAAGCACACTAAAAATGCAGTAAAGAGCAGGACTCTGCAGGGAGGCCATTTCTCTCTATGCAGTGCTATCATTTGTCACTCAGTGCTGTTAAATTAAAAGCAGCATGGCTGCAGCTCAGCCATTACCTACAGCCACTTAAAGGCCAGCAGTTTCAATTTTAAAATGTTTCACATTTCTGTGACTCTCAGTAACACATCTTCATCCATGACTGCTCGGCTTTTTATTGACTCTGAATGAAAGAGAAATGTGAAATAATTTCTGTTGCGTGCCTTGAAGTGTTCCCAGGGAAAGGGAATGGGCCAGCATGTCAAGTTTAGGTCTGGTTTTTGGGGTTTGTGGCAATTTAAGTTTTTTCTTTCTATATCTTTAGAGTAGAAGTGGGGATGTAGTAGCGTGTGAAGAACCCAGGAAACTGTTCCCTGGTGGAAATGTGGTGCTGGAAGCAGTCTGAAGTGTCTGCTACAGCTACTTGTGTTGTCATGAATCTACTTTGATTTTTTTGCCTCTGTAAGTGGAGTGATAGCTTTGATTACCTGAACTAATAAAACTAGGATGCTGGTAGGGACAAAAAAATCTGCATGAAAGGGAGATCTGTAGAAGGTTGATATCACTCTTTATCCTACCTTTTCTATTTTCCAGGTTATGTAATAAATCATAACTAATTCTAAGCAGTAATTGCTGATGGGGTCTATGGGTAGGAGGTTGTCTGCCCACAACCTTGGTTGCCTGTATTTAATGAGGGCTACCGCGAGGAAAAAAAGATTAAAATCCTGCTGGGTTACCTTTTCATACTCTTCCATATGTCTTTAGTCTCTCATGGTTCCCACTGAAAAACCACAACAATCAAGAGAATAATTCTTTATTGAGCAGAAACAATTGCATTTGAAATGTCTCATGGCATGGGCTATTTTAATGTGCTACAATGAAACTTATGAGGAGTTCATTACATTGGCAGTTGAGAGGGTATAATGAAGAAATATTTGATATTTATGTATTTGAGGACAGATGGAAATTTGCACACTCATGACTTAAAAGAGCTGATATTCCTGGACAAGATATCCCTCAGTTTTACAGTTCCAGTGACAGGGCGACCTCTCAAGGTAAACAATTTTCATAAATTATCAAGTCCCAAAATACTTTAATACCCACAGACATAAAACTTAGCTGAGGGAAGAATAATCCACCTGGCCTTCAGATGATTGTGCCATGATGCATAACTTTTCTATTAAGAGCAAATAAGCCTTCAAGGTAAGGGATAATACTGGCAATGCTTTTGCTGTGAGCAATACTGTTGGAATTGGGGAAAGTAGAAAAAGGATAAAATCTCAGACATAGTTTGATAGAGTTTTTCAGCCCAATACAAGACTTTAATTTTTTTTTCCCTGAGGTGTATTCTATGAGATGAAGAAAGATGATCTAAAGAACCCCCCAAAAACTCCTATTGAAGCAATCATCTGGGGATGGATGTGAATTACTCTTTTTATCTAAATAGCAGTAAAGGAGTTCCTGAGAGCTACTACTACATTTAACATAGACACCTTGCAGGCTTGCTCTGTAAAGAAAAATTCTTTGCTGTTTCTTGTGTGCTTTGCTTAGTTTGAAAGATGATCCAGCTGATCTTTGAACCTGGCCATTGGTTGCAATGAGAACTGATCCTGGGGGAGGAGAAACACTCGAGGACAGTAAAGGCCTTTAGGAACTTAGAAGTCTAAACATTAATGTTTGCATCTCCCCTGCCAGGAATATGTCTGAAGGAAGATGTTGCCATCCTGTACCACTGATTTTATCCTTAATAAAATATTAGGAGAATAGAGTCCATCCTGACAGGGAAAGGGGAGCTTCACAATTCAGTAAATGCAAACTGATCAGATACAAAAAATAATGTATCAAACTATGAATTAACCATGTATTAGAGAAAAAGCCTATCTAGATGCTGGAGCTGTATTCACTGACAGCAGACACCTGGTAGCTGAACTGCTGGAAGGCACATTTTTAAACTCCTTTGATTCATTTGAAATGTGTTGGTATCCTCTCATTAGCTGCAGAGCTCCCAGCCTGCTGGGAGGGTTTCTGCAGGATTGTGACTTCTGGAGTTGATCTTGGCTTTCTGAGGGTGCTGGCTGCCCAGCCTGGAGCCACTTCTTCAGACAGAAAGCTAGAAATATGAATTGTAAGAGTGCCAATTTGTATTTGAATGTGGAAGAAAGCTTAATATAATTGAGAAACTGGTTCAGCACAACCCTGGACAGCTTATAGCTACACTGCTCTCAGTTAAGAAGTACTTGTGCATAACAAAATAGTAAAAATGAAAATCAGTCGAAGGCTACTTTGGTTTTATTTTGATTTTTTTTTATTGTTTATTTGTTTGTTTGTTTTTTTGTGTTTTTTTTTTTTTTTTATTTGGCTGGGGTTTTTTGAGAAAGAGAAATGTCAGTGATGTGGAAACAACATAGTAAAGCAAAAATTAGGACAATACAAGGGCTTCTTGGGCCCTCCTTGCCATGAAAAGAATCTCCCTACCTCAGCCCTAAGAGTTCTAACCTGAGAGCAGAGCCTCTCAAAGCTGATAAAGGAAATTAATTTCTTTTAAAATAGGCATTGCATGGTTCAAAGTGTGTGTTTGAGGGAGGTGGAGCAGTGAGGACCCCTGCTTTGAGAAAGAATTCCTGTTGTTTTCATAAACCACTGGGCTGACAAATTTGAAATGGTTGCAGAGATTCCTGAATTGCCTTTAAATCGGAATTTAATGTCACTGTGTTCAAAACAAACAGCTTCCTTCTTTTTTTTTTTTTTTCCTTCTTTTGTTTTCCCCAACCTCAGAGTTTGATTTCCTGGATGCTTTTGTATCAGCTCAAGTTGTGCTTTTGGCTTCACTGCCTCTGAGGCTGCAGAAACCTCTCACTGTGGGGAACACGAAGCCTTGAGTACTTGAGTTGCCTCTGCTGCCTCAGACAGTGTGATAAAACAGGAAAAGCCATTAAAAACGATCCTAAACCCTATTAAAAAAAAAGAAAAAGGAAAATTCTCTCTTTTTGTGACTAGTGCTATGCATAGGCTTTCTGTAAATCAATATACAAGTAGTTCTGCAGCCCAAGTTAGTTGAAGGTGCATGATGACTGGAAGGAGCCTCTGTAAGCCACATTCTGCTTGCTCACATCACCTTCCTTCCAAGGAAACCACCTGAAAAATATTTCTCAGTGCTTCTTCCCTCTGTGAGATTTATTTTTGCTGACCTGTGTCCTACTGGATAATTCAGGCTAAAGCTACACCACTCACTAATGTTTTACAGTGTATTCAAGCCTCTAATTAGCTGAAAAAAAGGACATATTAACTCATTATCCTGTTTCAAAATATTAATGAAATGGCACTGCTGCTATTGTGATACATTCCATATTAAGAGAAAAAGTGAATTTTTTTCACTTTTTCATGAGAAATGTAGCATCCTGTCACCCTTTGCAGGGTGAGAATCTGATGTTAACACATCTTTGATGGAGAAATCAAAGGAAAAAAAATTCTTTTGGCTGGTCTGCCAAAAGTGCTGCAAGTGCTTTTACTTCCTTTCAGCTTGATAGTGCTATACCCTACAATATTCAGAAAAAAACCAAACCCCAATAAAACCCCCAGAAAACCTTGAAAACCCAGCCCTAAACCACATCAGTAAAAATAATTATTACAGAACTTCCATATAAATATATATATATATGTGTACTCTGAGAACACAGTGAAGCTTAATTTAATTTCCTGTGAAAAACTTGTGCCCTTGCAATTACTTCAAATACCTGTGTTCTGCTTTTAAAATTTCTTGCAAGGTCTATTAGGGCAATGCCTTTAAAATGGGCACAGTGTAAATGAAACTGCTTTTTTATGTATTAGGGAGGGGCAAAAGAGCCAGAGAGAGGGGTAATCCTGCAATTATAAAAGCAGGTAGAATGGGAATACTTATGTTTAATCCTAGAGGAGTGCAGGTCTTTTGTGATGTGTTGGCTTTTGGAAAAACTGAAGTAAAATCCAAATGGCAACATTTTGAGTTATGTGATGAAAAACACAAAGCAAAGATGAAGAATAGTGAATATTTACAACACTGATGCACTCAGTATAGCTCCAGGCAGTTAATAAATAGAAGATATATTTTCTCAAAGAAAAAAATTGGATTTGTTTTTCATGTGTGCGATAATACCATGAGTAATGGATTTTAGCCTACACAACTTCAGTGTTTAATGTAACATTTTCATTAAGTTTAATGAAATATGTTTGTGTCCTGTGTGTGACTGACAGCACTGAGTGAGATAAAGAAATATCACATTGTTCTGTCCCCACATCACGTTCAAGTGGGGATACTGGAAGAGCCTTAATAATTAGATCCAGCATCCAGAGGCCCCAATGCACCTTGAAAGGATATTGGAGCCAACCTATGAATTTTGTGTCCTGTTGATGTGCAATCACACTTCAGTTCTTTGGGAACAGAGTGGCAAGTGTTTCAATTCTCTGCAAAGCCAAAACTAACAGAAAAGATAATGAAATCATATGATCCATCTACAGTGACTTCTTCCAGGTATCATTTTGGTGTCAGTCATCTGGAAAAGGTTATGCCAACATTCAGTCTTTCCCAAGCACAAAATGTTGATCCAAATGCTGAGAAGCAGGAGTTCCACTGACTGAAGCAGGAGCCTGTGACCAAAGCAGTCAGCGATCAGCAATCTCTTCCTGATGAGTTCACAACCACTTTAATTGTGCATTTTTAGAGACATATGTTTGATAAATATAGAACTTTCTGAAATAAATGAGCTTTTTGATCAGGTTGCACATCAGCATAATGAAAAATACAAGACCTGAAAGAGCAGCATTTAAACATTTCAGTTTTGAAGGATGATAGTATGTAACTACCCTCCCTGAAGATTTTTTCTTTTTTTTTGCCCCATGATTAATTCTCTTTCATTTTCTTTAATCTTTTGCCATGTGCAGCAAAAAGACAAATTGTGTTTACATTACCTTGGTCCTTCCCTTCATTTCCAAAACAACTGCTTTTATGCACTTCATGCAGCTCAAATCAGGCCTAATTACCAAGCCCTACATCTGCTTTCAATCTGTGGGCTAGCACACAAGGTTGCTCTTGTTTTGAGGCTTGCACAGTGGTTTTACTTGTTTGTTTACGTTTTGCTTTAGTAATGTATATCTATAAACATCCACAAGGACAACAACATCCTAATATTTGACATCCATCATGCAACAGAGAGAGAGGATTTCTATTTGGGTGTTTTGCTGCTCCTCAGGGCAGACACAATCCTCTAGATTAACCAAGCTCACTGAATCTATATTGGGCCTCACTATTACCCTCTTTTTGTTCCATTTCCATGAGCTGTCTATGGTTAACAAGAAGGAATCCAACTTCTTAAAGACTTTAATAAAAACTTCCCTCTCCTCTGTTTGCATCATCCTCCATGATGCAAAAAGTTTTGCTGAAATAAAAGAAACGTACCACCTAAAGGCCATAGGGAGGAAAGGGATCCATTCTGCTTTGTGTTGCATTCATCTCAATTTTCCTCAAAACGATCATGCATGAAATGGTAGAAAGCTAGTTTTGAGAATTTCTATATTAAATTTTAGAGTAGGAGGACAGCAGAATTAGCTTGAGAAGGAAACAATTACTTAGAAGGTCATTCTTGCTACAAGCAGCAGCATGTGAGTCCATGCTAAGGCCCCTTTGTGCATGAGAACAAATAAAAAATTTATTTAATAGAAAACCGGGATTGTATGATATACTTTGTATAGCAAGTGGTGATGAGGAAGCCCAGGAAAGTACCAAAAATAAGAATCAATGAAACCTCAAACTTCACATACAATCCAGATTGTGGTAGGGAACTACTGCTGATTTTTGATAAACTGTGTTCTTTGCTGGGGCACCAAAAATTACATGGGATGAATCTGGGTTGAAATACTTTATCTTGTCTCCTACAACAGAGGAGAAAGGAGCAAGCAGTAAGCCCAAGGTGAGATTTCTGCCATAAAATGCTGTGAGCTTTTCGTGCACTGCCATTTTCCAAACCAGTTATATGCCTAATGAAACATGTATACATTACATACAGGTGCACTCTCAAACTCTAAATGAGCCATCACTTATGTGTTGAATGTTCTAATATTTATTTCTCTTCATCCTTGAAGGTGTGAAGACTTTTAGGGCATTAGCGTGTTGGGTTTGATCTCATTTTATTCTTTGATGTATTTGTGAACAACAGTGCCAGTATTCTTTTACTTTAGTGAGCCATTTGTGTTTTTTTTTTTTTT
>VZRX01014833.1:1467-32037 GCA_013398075.1 Notiomystis cincta
GTCCTTTTCTGCCCTGTGCCTGGGGGAGGTGGAACTCTCTTTGTTAAATAAATGGGTTTTTTTCACTTTCATTTGAGAAATTATTTTCCTGAACCCATGGAGCAGGGGCTGCCGGGACCCGCTTGCCTGTCAGAAAGGAGGGAGAGAGAGAGAGACCCTTTTCAGGTTTTTTCCTCCTGGATTTGTGTCCAAATCAGCATAAATTCTCTTAACTAGTTTTTAAACATAAGACTGTAAGAGTGCTGGTAATGAGTTACCACCAAAATAATTAGATAAATATTAATTAATTGAGTTCTAGCATTTCCCTACTGAGAGAACTCCAGGAAGTTCCTTCCAATAAACAATGTTTCCCTAATACTGCATATCCATCTGCACAGTCTTGATTTCATACAAGTGACAAATCTCAAAAATGTAATCAATTTGCCAAGCATCTGTCTAACAAATATAAACACATAAATAAATCTGTGCAGGATTGGGACAAAAAATAATATTCCTCTTTGGAATAAAATCTCAACCTAGATAAAAAAAAAAGTTTGATCACTCTAAAAAACTCTGCCTAAAGTAAATTGCAACCTGCACTTTACCAATTATTCTGAACTGTTGTTAAAGTGAAAAATGTGTAAGCCCTTCTGAATACTGAGGAGCTCTACGCTATAGCAGGGCCACCTGGTGGTCACCTGTCCCTGCTCTCTGGGCAGGCTGCCTTGGACTTTGGAGATCCTCCTGCCCCTTTGAGAACAAGCACTAGCTGGGCAGGACTTGAGATTTCAGCAGATAATTAGAGAGCTCCTCAAATTCTGCTTGATTCCTGAAACATCATTTGTTTCACAGATGGCCAAATAATTACACTTGAAAGCAAAGACAGTTATACAAACCAAAAGAAAATGCTGACAAAAGTGCAAAGAAGGAGGTGCCAATATAACATTTTCCCCATTTACAACTTTTAAATTTCCCTTGCATACTTAGTTTAATACTTACCACACTAAAATCAGCACTTATTAGATCAGCTTTTTCTGTTTTATTTGGTTTTCAATGAATGCAGATACCTGAGAATCTTTAATCATAGAACTCCCCAAACTGCTTATTTCCATCTAAAATATTAAAAATCTTTCAGTATCCCAGCTTCATGTGTCTCCAATGCAAAACTGTCATGGTCACTTTTGCACTTATTTTGAATACATCAGATTTGTTTTTTAAAAGCTATTTTACTCTAGTATACTTTAGAATTATACTGGGATTAATTAGTAAAAATATTCTTAAAGTGTTTTCCTTTGGAACCAACCATTTCTTGAATTACTGGATAATATGTTTACATGAGATAATATGTTTACAAGATGAGAATATTTTAATTACCTAAGAATTATCAAAAAAAAAAACCCAAAACAACCAGCTTTGAGCCTTTCTGCACATTGTCTCAAGCTGTGTCAGGGCAGGTTTAGATTGGATGTTAGGAGGAATTTCTTCACAGAAGGAGTGATTAAACATTGCAATGGATTGCCCAGGGAAGAAGTGGAGTCACCATCCCCGGAGGTTTAAGGAAAGACTGGACATGGCACTCAGTGCCATAGTCTGGTTGACATGCTGGTATTTGGTAAAAGGTTGGACTCAATGATCTCAGAGGTCTTTTTCAACCTAAATGACTCTGTGACTCCAAATTAAAACAATTTTTATTTTTTAAATGTTTCCATTTCTTAACCAGCTATACTTATACTTTATAACAACAAATTGATGCTGACTTGAGGAATGACAAGAATTTCTACCTTTTGTTTTTTATGCTGCACAAGTATTATGCCCTAGTAATTCATAGGAAAATGTAGGAAACTTAAATCAGAATTTAAAAGGATGGTTTGAGAGCAATGCCCCACAAGATGAGCTACACTTAAGCATCCACTGCTTGAACTAGTGCATAGGTTATCCCAGCTTTAACAGGGTTTCTCTAAAGAAATATTTCTACCAAAACTACTGGTTTTATTTGGAAAGTTATAGTATCAATAGGAGGAAAATTACCTGTGGGTCAATCTAGGATTGCATCTGCTTGGAAAAAACACACCAGGCAACTTTTGTATGAATGCATTTCAGTTTTGCCTCTGGGCAGACTTGTCAGTCTGCTCCAGCCTCCCTGTGCCTTGCCCATCTGTTCACCAGCATGTGAGGTTGCAGCCAGCAGTTCCAGTGCCGAAGCAGCAGCTCCTCCTTCTGACAGAAGCACACATCCAGCTTCTGCCACTGGACTCAGACTGCCCCAGGACAGGCACCCTGGCAGATCACACCTGCATTCAGCATACGCTGCCTGCCAAGCTTGCAAGTGATTTCTTGCCCCATATTTTCTTGTGCTTCAAAGTTAAACAAAGGTACAGAAAAACCCTCACTAAAAAACTAATGCCTCTAGGGTAGGCACAATAATACAGTTTAAAAAAAAAAAACAATCCAAAAAAACAAAGGAAAAAGAAAGTAATACAGATCCCTTTTTGTTTTGGACTTTTCCCCCCACTTGACACACGAAACAGACCACATCCACCAAACATGAACATGATTGTTAAATCTCTTTTCCACATGCTCACAGTGCTTCCAAGCCCTCCTCTTTTCCCAATCCAAATTGATGTTCCTGATTAACATGTAACACCTGCTAGAACACCAAAACCAACCCAATGTAAAATCCAGAGCAGCAGTGGAAGTGCTCACCCACAGAACTTATGTACTAAACCTGAAACATGTGACAAAGCTTAGATAGTTCAGTCAAGGGCACAGAATGGTAATTTGATTTACTTGCATGGTGCTGAGAACAGAAAGTTGCAAAACCACTTACCATGCCCAGGGGCTTCCAAAAGTACACAGCAACACTGGGGGCAGCATCACAAAACTGCAAGGGAAGGGAAGACAAAAAAAATAAACAAACTACAATCCCTTTAATCTCTGAAATTGGACAATGAGTGCTAAAGAAGTCTGATCTCTCTATCCATCCCTTTGTCTATCAGAGTCAGTGCCTACAGTGTCCAGGATGTCAAAGATACTAAAAAAAGCAGAGCATCTGTGGAGTTTAGTTAAACATAAAATGCTTGGAGGCTTTTTGGAAGCACTGACAAAACAGGGGTGGCCAAGAGCATGAAATTCACAGGACAGGTTGGCAGAGCTGAATTTAAATAAGGAAATGGACAAGGCCTGCTTTGATTTCAACCACAAGGTGTGAAACCTATAGAGCACCCTCATTGGCCAAATAACCTTGCAGCTCCGTTCAGCTCCTGAGCCTACAGATATAGTTTCTCATTTTAGTTTTGTTATTAAATGTTATGTTATTTTCATGTTATTTACTAAAGGCCATAGTTGCCTATGTCATGTCAATAATTTTCCACATGCTGGTGTTGTTGTCTGTCTGTGGTCTTTGCTAAGCTTTTGTTAGCATGTTACTGGAAAATAAAAATTCCCTTTCTTACTGAGGGGGACTTAGTTACATTGGAATTCCTCATCAGCACCTGTTGGGAAAATCCCAACACCCATGGCACAACTGTTCCCCTCATCTTACACAATTATGTCTGAAGAAGCCCTTCCTACCTTGCCAAGAGAAAAAAAGTTTTTCAGAAAAATGAGACAACAGCATGAGCCAGTGAACGATCCCGTCTTGCAGCAACAGCCCCCTTGTTTCATAGGCTGCCAGATGGAATGTCAAGAGGCCCAGTCAAAACTTCCATCCCAGCGCAGATCCCTTCACCTCCCCTGGCAGGGAGCTGCCTTCACCCAGTCTGAAGTGTTCACTCTGCCGCCCAGTAAAGCCTCCACCACTGCAGTTTAGCCAGCCACAGCCATCAGATTCAGGCACAAAGGACACGCTCTGGAGTCATGGTCAGCCTCCCCCTATGTCCAAGTGGCACTGGTGCTACCAAGCACCTCCAGAACGGGAGCCAGGGCGGGATTCCCCCACATGGGGACGGCAGGCACATACAGGCGCTGCTGCGGCCCTCAGGGAGCGGCGCAGGGAGGCCGTGGCGTCCCCTTAGCTGGGAAGGAATCTGGGCAACCTGGAGTGGGTAGGAGCAGGCCCACCAGCCAGGACAGCGGGCTTGTTCCCCCGCAGGCACAGCAATGTCCATCTGCCTGCCAAAGGGGCCGGGACAGAAGACGCTGGTGCAGCCGTCGGCAGCCACAAACCCAGCCACAAACTCAGCCAGACTGCAAGGCAACACTGCGGACACCCTCAGGAAACACAGAGATCTTGGCCCGCACCGCGGTCTGCGGGAAGAAAAGCGCTACAACCGCCATGAGACCGACCCAGCGCGCCCCCGCCCTGCGAGACAAGGACACAAGCGAGTGAGGAAGGAGCCAGTCCCTTCGCCCGCCCCTGAGAGAGAGGCGGGGAGAAGGGCGGTGGAGAAGGAGGCGGGCTCCCCTTCCCTTCCCCTTCCGCCGGCAGTCAGGCGCGATGGCGAGCGGGGTGAGTCTCTGCGTCCCGGGGTGGGAGTGTCGCCGGGCGCGCACCCGGGGGCGAGCGGAGGGTCCCGCACCACGCAGGATGAGGCGGGCGAGCCTTCCCTGCCCTGCCGGGGTCCGAGGGCTGCCCGCCACCGGGGCTGCGGGCCGGGGCCGCCGTGGTCGCTCCCACCCCAGCGCTGGCGAGAACCGCGGCGAAGGTTTTGTCCCGGCGTCTCCGCGCTCCTGCCCCACGCCTATGAGGCGTGCGGCGGAGTCGGTGCCGCTACTTAGGCGTGGGAGGCTCCCGCTGTGAGTATTTGCGGGATCGGGAAGGAAAACACACGCGTTTGCTCCCCGGCGCGTGTTGTGTTCGACCCCCGTGCGCGTTGTGTGGTCTGAGGGCTGCGCTCCGGCCGCTCCTGGGTCGCGGCGGTGGAGGAACAAGCAGAAGACCTTGAGCTTGCGTGGTTTCCTGGGGGCTTCGGGCAGTGCGACCAAATCGGCTGGAAATAAGGGGTAAAACAGGACCCTGCCTGCTCACAAAGCCATTGCCTGGCACGTTTGCGGCTTTGCTTTAAGAACAGCGCCACAGCCCAGACCTTCTGCCAGCACTGCTCTGAATTCTGCACAGGCGGTCAGTGCCCGCGGCCGAGCGGGCTCGGGGGCCGCGCCCGGCCGGACGCTGAAGGCTGCTCCAGGCTGCCACTGGTTTGGAACAGCTCCTGTCACTGCCCAGGGCTCGGGTTCATCCCGACTGATGGTGTGCATAGCCACAGGCAACCCAACAGCTGTGCTCCATGGTAATAGAGGAAATGAAGAACTGCTGGTTTGGTTTTTATTTCCAGTTGGCTTCAAGATTTTCAGCAAAGCAACAGCGGAAAGTGGTGAATAATGAGAGGGCAGAAGGAGATCGGGCTTTCCTGATACCCACTCTGAATAATACAGGGGCTTTTCTGGCTGTATGAACTGAATCAGAAATTACTATTTCAAAATGTGCTTCCAGATGCGTACTTTTAGTTTTAGATGATCAGAAATTATCCTTTAAGGAGACTTTTTTTCTTCTCTGTTTAATTTTGTGTTTACTAAGCTTGTGGGAATCAAATTTTAGAAATGCGTAGTCTCCCATGCAAACACGAGTTATGACTTAATGAGGGGAGGATGGAGGGCTGGATTGAAAACTAGTAAATGATTTACTTAATAATGGCTCCTCTTGTACTTTGAATTTAGATTTTCTGGCAAAATCTTTGGTAGATTTAGAGATTATGACCGATGGCTTACACTGTGATTCCACAGTTAGTTACTATGGCACATTCCGTGCATTTTTGTAATATTTACCTTGGTATTAAAAACCAGGGCAAAGAGATTTCATGATTCTAGTTAGGGGTGTTTCTGTCCAATTTAGACCCCTGCTGGCTGTTGGAATAGGTACCTGTTTTCTGTTACAAAGATTTTAGGGTCTGTAGTATTTATTTTACCAAATTTAAGCCAAGGTAGGTATCAGAAGTTCTGCTGTTACAGGTACAGTGAGGATTTTAGCAGGCTCTGGCAAAGCCTGGTACTGTTTATTGTACAACAGAAGTACTACAGAAAGGTAGACTAGACATTATTTTCTCCTTATGCAGGTGATGAATCAGACCTAGCAAGATCAACAGGTGGTCTTGGCACTGTTATTTCTTCCAGCAAGTGAAATTTCAGAAAGGCTGGGTGACTGTATTTCTGGTCTCAGGAATTTGCATTAATCCTCTTTCAAGAATTCCATGGGCACACCACACCTATTCTGAACACACAAAGTGTCATTTTCTTCCATTGGTTTATATTTCTAATAGCAATGGCTTAGACCTTGTCATCTTCATGAAACCAACCTCTGAGGATAATCCAGATGCTTATCCTGAAGTTGCTCCAGTGTATGGCTATAATGCCTGCTGATTTTCTCAGTCAGTTGTATGTACCTGTTAATAGGGTTTACAGTTCCAGAAATCCTGCTCTTTCATCCAGGCTCTGCACCGTTTGGGTTGAAGAGCTTCCCGGGATGTGTAGGTGTGGTTGCAGAGCAGGATTTGTCGTGGCACTGAGAGCAGTGAATGCAGACTTGCTAACAGTGATCCTTGTGGCCACTGCAGAGTTAGAGTGTTACAGCAAAGTCCCTCTGGTCCCTCTGCATCACCGGGGGGCTCTGCATGTCAGCTGCACACACACATCTCCTTGCTGGAATCCTACTCAGAAACCAGCCTGATAAGGAACGGGAAAGTCACTCTTGATGTGGGTCTCCACAGCTTCCTCTCTGAACTTTCCAACTTCAAACACTGTGTTTAATGAACATATCTGAAATGAATGGCAGTCTTTAATTTTACATCACCATTTTTATTATGCAACCTTTCCATCATGTTGCTCACTTCACTGCAGCATGTCTCCTAAGCACTCCCAGGCTTATTATATTTTTCACTCAATAACGGAATGACATCCAAATTTCAGATCTTGGCTTACTCATTATTGTTTAGCTTCCTGAAAGCAAATGTGGGGCAATTAAACCTTCATGTTGAAATTATGAATTTCAGATCTGGGATTCTTTCCAAAAGCCAGTAGTGCTTCTTTTATTTTCTCACTTGGCTGAACAAGAGTTATTTTAAATGAACCATACAACAGATGTCCTCTTTTTTTGTTGTTATTTTTGTCTTTTAGGTTATTAAATGCAAGGCTGCTGTTGCCTGGGAGGCAGGTAAACCTCTCTCTATTGAGGAGGTGGAGGTTGCTCCACCAAAAGCTCACGAAGTTCGTATCAAGGTAATTACATCAGTTCTTATCTGTATGTTTTCTATTTTAGGAGACTGAGTATTAAAGATGAATAGTTTGTTTACCAACAGAAGAAATGTTGAATAGATGTCATTAGTTCATTTGTATCTCAGCTGGCTTTACAGAGAAGAAAATTACAGTACTTAGATCTTCTTTTAATTTTTACTAGTCTCACTTCACAGTCTCGTCTGAGGATAATGGCTAATTTTGGGGATCAATTCCAGTTGTTACAGACTAAGTTCCCACAAAATGTCTGAACTGGGAACACCTTTATCTGGTTTGAAGGACAGCAATTTGTCATTTGTGCTGTGTAATATGCTGGATTTTACTTCAGTCAGGCCATAAGTTACTGGCTGCTGAACTGGGATTGGTGTCTTGGATTCCCTATGTGGAAGTTTCTGATTTCATCAGGACTTTCTAGTAGCATATATCTGCCAAAAAGTATACATTAATGTGAGTTATTTCTGTGGAAAGGATTTCTGCATGGTGCTGAAGACTTAAACTGGATTTGTGCAGTACTGAGAGTTCTGCATGGTCTCTCTGGTAATTTTACATCTGAGTCTTAACTTCAAATCTGAGATGCCAACCTACTTTGAGATGACTTGGAACATCAATTTCCAAATATAGGAAACAACATGTCATCTTTTACCCCTTTCAGTGTGACATCTTGGTTGATGGAAATGACAAAAATGTAATGTCATGACTTTGCTTTTTCAAAGTAAGAAAAAGTGCCTTGCCAGGAATTGAAAGTATGTTGTGCATATCCCAAATGCTGCCAGAAGTTTGACCTGGCAGTTTTTCTGAATTTCTGACCAAAGGGAATTATTTAGACTTGTGCTACTATTCCATTCTTCAGAGTGTCTCAGATTATATACTTCTTCACAGGTAATTGCCACTGCAGTCTGTCACACTGATGCCTACACTCTGAGTGGTGCTGATCCTGAAGGATGTTTCCCTGTGATCCTGGGACACGAAGGAGCAGGAATTGTAGAGAGTGTTGGGGAAGGAGTAACAAAAGTAAAAAAGGGTAAGAAAACACCTTACAAGTTTTCTGCCTTCCTTGAAAGTGTTACTTTATTTGAAGACACCTGTCAAACTGGGCCACTGAAATGCCATATTGCAGGAGTTAATACAATGCTTTATTCTGGGGTGTGTGCCTGTGTAGATTTCTGTCATCTGTGAGACACAACACTAATCTATTCAATGAGCTCTTGATTTAATGCTTGAAAGAGCCCAGAATAGCAATTTTTTACTTCAAATCAGATCAATGTATAGTTAGGAGAGGGTTGGGTTTTATTATGTTTTCAAATTATAGTTTTTATCTGTTGGTTTAATTAAAAGGCTTAAACTGTTTAATCATGTTGTTCACTGTTGATTTGGGGTTGTTTTGTTTTACAGTAACATTGCTACTTGTTCTGGAACGATGAATTTTGGATGAGCTGTCTGCTCAGCCAGGATTAAAGTGGTTTATGTAGCACTCTGTAATACAACTGTATACCATACACAGCTTTTAGTACACAAAGGTTTTAAGTGAACACAAGCTCACAGAAAAACACTGACAATCAAGTAACTTCTTTTTTTTTTTTTCAGAATGCCTTGCTTGACTCAATAACTAGACACATAATATTTTTTTTCTTAGGGGACACTGTTATCCCTCTATACATCCCTCAGTGTGGAGAGTGCAAGTTCTGTAAGAATCCTAAAACAAACCTGTGCCAGAAGATAAGGTCTGTATGACTTTTTTTTAACACACACTATAGTATTTGTTCAATGTATGCCTGCTGTAGGTAGCAAAAGTAATTGACAGGAGTTTTCTTTGAAGAATAAATCTGTTGATACATCATTTAATGACTTGGAAAGTATGTGTTTCAGCAGTCACTTATGCAGTTTTTTTCCACTCTTCCTTAAAATTTCTATTCTTCCCTTAAACAAAACTGTTTCTCTCTTTTCATGTAAGTGAAGGTGCAAACTGCTGCCTTGTGTCCACAGGTCTGAACACATAAAGGCTTTGACTCCATGTTTAATCCATACTTACAGGAAGCACTTCAGGGAATTTAGCTCTTGGGAGTGAGCACCAAAGCTTTCAAGTGGTACAAAGTCATACAGACAGCTCTATGTTTTCCTTAACACCTGCTTCCCAGATAAATTTGCAGCTCCTGTTCTGAAAAGAAGGCCCCAGTGATAAAAGTGACAGGTGCTGTTCAAGGGGAGGGTACTGAAGGAGGCCAAGACAGTGGGGTGGTACTGTGGCACAAGCAGTTAGCATTGGTAACTAACAAGGTCAACATGTTAATAAACTCCATTTCTTTCAGTACTTCCCTGGAGGAATTAAATGCATGAAGTTCTAGGAGTTTAGCATCTCACTTCTGTGAACTCCTAGGTTTATTGAAATGGTCAGAATATAAAGGTGCAAATATGCAGCTGCCTCTCTGTGCTGTTTAGTGGATTCTGTCTGGTGAGAATATTTGCTGCTTAAAACTGACTGCACTTTCCTGTCTTTGCCTCAAGAATTACTCAAGGGAAAGGAGTCATGCCTGATGGTACCAGCAGATTCACCTGCAAGGGAAAGCAGATTTTCCACTTCATGGGGACCAGCACCTTCTCCGAGTACACCGTGGTGGCCGATATCTCTGTAGCCAAGATAGACGCTGTGGCCCCTCTGGATAAAGTGTGCCTGCTGGGCTGTGGCATCTCCACAGGCTATGGGGCTGCTGTCAACACTGCTAAGGTAAAGGCTGTGCTTGTGGTACACACAGCTTAGGCACCACGTTAGGACTGTAAATGTGAGGTACCAAACCGGTGTTTCTTCCTCTTCAACTGATGAAGTTTAGCTAAAGAATTTCTAACTTTCCCCATAGAGGCCACATCAGGTCAGAAGAACCTGTTGCCCTTTGGAGGAAACTCAAGTGGAGTATTCTGCATCCCTTTTTGATACCAGCTATATATAAATTACTTTTCCAGCTCATCTTCATCTTGCTGCAACTCATTCTGATAGTCTGAAGCTCAGGGTGAGACAGGTGGTAGGTGAGTGGGCACGAGTCTAGAGCAGGTAATGGAAGCTCAGTCTTTGGGCAGAAAGTAAAGCTTAGCACCTAAAGAGCTTTTTGGATGACATTTCTCTGTAGTTTCCCTTATCTATAAAATCTCACAGCCATATGTATTTGCTTCCATTTTTTCCTTTTTTACAGACTCCTTAACCTGCATTTCCTCCTCATGTGGAAGGGTGATTTTTTTTTCTGCTGCTCATGATTCCTTTCTTACTCCTAGGTGGAGCCTGGCTCTACATGTGCCGTGTTTGGTTTGGGAGCAGTTGGGCTGGCAGTTATTATGGGCTGCAAAACAGCAGGAGCATCCCGGATCATTGGAATTGACATTAACAAGGATAAGTATGCCAAAGCCAAAGAGTTTGGGGCTACTGAGTGCATCAGCCCCCAAGACTCCAAGAAGCCCATCCAGGAGGTGCTGGTTGAGATGACTGATGGTGGTGTGGACTACTCGTTCGAGTGCATCGGAAATGTCGGAGTCATGGTGAGTGCTGACCAACAGACGCCTGTACAGGGAGGGACCAGTTCAGCTAAACAGCAAGGTCCACTGCTTTCTTAGCACCAAACATGCCAGACTCAGTAAGTTGGTTTTTTTAGTCGTAGTGATAACTGTTATGACTAAAGAGGACAATTTACATTCAATCTTAATCAATAAAAGCAGCTGATACTTTCTGGGTTGAAAATGGTACTTACAGATGTTTTTTGAAATCCTGAGTTTCTCTATGCTGACAGCTGAAAAATTAACAAAACTCACATAATATATTGTGCAATGAACAGTAAAATCTCAGGGATTTCCTTAATTTCTTAAGTACTTAATTTCACCTTTGGAAATGCAGAAGTATTACTGAGTGTCAGGCTAGGTTTTCAGGAATTACAGTAGCATTCCTAACTGTCCGTAATATGGTCTGTGATTACAGTTTATCCCATCTCTCAGTGGGAGTTCAGAGTGACTTCTTTGGAAGCTAGATAGGATATAAAAAGTGCAAAGTGAACCTTTAACATATAAATAATCTGAACTGGTGGAAAATATAATGTTGTTTTTAGTGTATTTAATGTTCCTTAAATGCTGATGTGGTGATTCATTTAGTTAGGAGAAGGGAAGAGCTACCTGTCCAGGCAGCATAAACCTTAGCAATAAACACTCTGCTTTGTCCTGTCTGTCCATGAAGAGAGCTGCCTTGGAAGCCTGCCACAAAGGCTGGGGAGTCAGTGTGATAGTTGGAGTAGCTGCTGCTGGCCAGGAGATCTCCACTCGGCCATTCCAGTTAGTAACTGGGCGGACATGGAAAGGGACCGCGTTTGGAGGTAACTCTCTCGTGGGAGGGGGATAAAATAACTTCCTATGGGCTAAAGCTGGATGAACACACCCCCTTGCTTTTGCTTGTGCAAGAAATGTACTATTGCCAGGCTATGCATAAATGCTCTGTTGGCTTTTAAGATACAGACTTTTAAAATCTGTTATTCCTGTGTACAGGGTACAGATTAACACATTGCTATGATATCTAACATATTTTGAAGAGAGAATATATCTATTTGCTATTCAGTACTAAAGGAGTGGGATGGGGAGACTGCTGTATCACCAAGTGAAGGTTTGGTTCAGCTTGGTCCAGTTGAAAGGACTTTGGGAAGATGGGAACTCATAGCAATATGTTTGTGTTGCTTAACCACTAAGCAAATTGTGGGGCCAACATGACAACGTGCTATAAAGATCTTTAAAATAAAAAGGGAACAAGTGCTTGATAGACATTTTCTGCTGTCAACTCAAAAACACATTCTGTTTTTTGGGGAATTCAGTAATTGCTGAAGTTGATGGAAGTATTCTTTGATTTATTGCACTGCTCTTTGTCCAAGCAATACAAAACTCACTGGGTTGGGTTATAAAGATATGTAGGGGGCCTGATATACACAAGGCATGTCTACTTTCCTAGGTGAGGGCTTCTGTTATGTTGAATGCTGGAAGAGCTAGTGAAAGATTTGTGCAGTTGTGTTTGGATAATGTGTGCTGTTGCCAGACCTCCGTGGGAGGAACAAACATGTCACTGTTGTTTTCCACACTGATCATACAAGTGCCTGTGTAAGGGTTGTATTTTTAATTTTCTGAGATGGCTGGAGAAGAGAAAAAACAAGGCATGTTTTCTTTCTTTCAGGCTGGAAGAGTGTGGACAATGTACCCAAACTGGTGACTGAATACATGTCCAAAAAGATCAAGGTTGATGAATTTGTGACTCACACGCTGCCTTTTGACAAAATTAATGAGGCTTTTGAGCTGATGCATTCAGGAAAGAGGTAATGTTCACAATACTGAAAGGTACAGAAGACACTTCTTGATCAGACACTGTCAAAGTACAGATTCCCTGCCCACTGTCATGTTCTAAACAGGGAAGCTAAAGGGTGACATATACCACATGCACTGACTCTGATATAAACACACTTCTCTGAGCTCCAGGCATGTGCCAAAACACAGGCACACAGTAAAGAGCAAGCAACAGTGTACAAGAGAAATACACACAGATATAAAGCTGGAAAAGGGGACAGGTCAGTCTCAGGCTTTCACCATTGCTAAAACACTCCTATAAAAAGGAATGTAAAGAGACTGAAGATTACATATTCAGTAATATTTAGGTTCCTCTGCAGATAGACAAACAGTTATGAGCACTATCTCCAGAAACCAGCATGGTCTTTGTATTTGATCTCAATCTGTATCTATCTATTGTATCTAACTTGGGAGAAAGTACTAGCTCTATCTGCCTTAGCTCATAGGGATTCTATTTTGGATAAACCAGTTGACTGTAACTGCATTTGTTACAGTTGGAAACACTACATTTATGCAAATTTCATCCAGTAGTTGATCCCCTGTCCCAGTTATAAACTTCAGTATCATTTCAGTGCTTTATTAATACATGAGCCTGTCCTAGGAAACTAATACTGAAAGCCACCTAACATTTTCCAACCAGACAAAAGGAAGAATGCCTGTAAATATTAATACTCCTGATCAATCTTGGCTCGCTATTGAAAACTGACACCTAGTTTGAAAAAGCATCCATGTGGAGTTTATTTTGGTGGAGGAGAGACCAAAAAAACCACAAAGATAACATGTGTTATCCTGGATTTTTAGTAAATATTATAGTGTAAACATGACTTCATTCTTACAAAAGATAAAAGTTAAACTATGTCTCAGCAATGAGAGGGAGGGGAGAGATGGGGAGAAAAATGACTTCTTGGTAATTTTTTTTTCCTTTTCTGTTTTTAGCATTCGAACTGTTCTAAAATTTTAGAGCCAAATATGGACCTTCTAATTGGCCAGCACCATGCTAATTGCCATTTTATAATGGAATTTTTGATAGAAGATGGAATCAAGCAACTGAAAACTCAGCAACTGAAAACTCACTGGGACTAGGAAGACCATGTATTTTAGGGTGAGCATTCTGGGTATTAAATAATTAAAAATGTTAACCACTGAATAGTATTATAGAATTAGTCCTGATTATGGAACTTCTGTTTCTATACTCATTCTTCAAATTAAATGATGGCTAAATCTACTTAATAAAAGCTTATTTCTAAACCCAGTGTTGGAATTACTGAGCATTAAGAGGGACTCTGATTGCTGTGACTTACTTGTTTTCCTCTAGTGATTTTACAGTGTGTGTGTGAGAGAGAAGGAGTGTTCTGCAGAGTCTACAGCAGCTGCTGTGGGATTCACTGCTCAAGGCACAGCTAAGCACAGTGGTAAGAAGCAGCATCCATTTGCTGCAACTGTGCTGAGAAAGAGGCCAGAACTTGTCAGGTTTCTGAGGCTATTCTAGGACTATAGTGGATTGTAGCATCCAGCTCAACCTTGAAGCCAAATGTAGAGCAGAGACTTCGGTGTCCAGGGATACCCATGTTCACTGGGGTGGTCCATGTTCTGCCTTATTTCCTGTTAGTCTCTTTGGCAAGCTCTTGCAAAGATCATTGCACAAACTCCTCTAGTCACTTGCTCTAGTAGTGTCCTCCAAGGCTTCAGTAGGACAGTTTTCCCATTTCCTTAAACTTACTGGCAAATGAAGCAAACTTTGCAGCCAACACTGCAAAAACAAACAGCTTGGAATTGTTACCTCTAGTCAGAAACATGGTCATGCCATTGAAGCAGAAAATACTGCTATCAGAGCAAATCTGCTCTTGAGGGTTGCAGGGGAACAGGAAAGAGCATTGTGTGATGATAGCTTCAGGATTTTCTGATACTTTTTTGTTGGAGGAGGAGGGGTTACATCTCAATTTTGGAGGTGCAGGTTTTCTTAACTCTAAGTGAAGTGATCTGACTGGACAAAGTTCTTTCTATATTGAAACCTGAAACCAGTGCCTCACTGGCCATCCAGAAAAATACACAGACAGCAGAAAACAGACTGCAAAGCAGAGGCAGAAACGTTAGCCAGTTAAAAGAAAAGTTAGATACATAAAAACTTAAGTGTTTTTCATTGAACCAAGGACACTGATTCCATGAGAAGTTTCATGTTTTGAAGAATGCTGGTCAAAACAACTGTTACAGAGAACACTGAATGCAAACAGTAATCTTATTAGAAGAAATTCCCTCTCACCACTAACAATTACCCTGGGCCACTGCTATACAACTGGGGCAACTACATCTTTTCCACCTGTCATTAAAAAGATATCCCCTAGAACATTCTGAAAATCGTCGAGGTACTGCATTTCTAACTTCATTTCAGACAGTAAAGTGCAAATGTGAATGTCATAAGAATTCGATTTTGAGTGTTTGTACCAAGAAAGTGAGCCCTTTAGCCCAGCAGGGAAGTGATTCTCAGTACCCTGTAGCTTGAGGAAGGCTGGCTGAACATCAGAAAATTCAGTAGCAAACGTGCTGTTAAGCTGTTCCAGTGAGAGTACTCGTAATTACAAGATGGCATCAATACAATACTAGCTAACCTGGCAAAGCACCCCCAGAGGGATCTAACAGATTTAAAATACTTACACTGGAACAGCTGTTCTTCTATTGCTGCACAGACCAGCTCAAGACCACACAACTGTGTGCATTACATTACAACTTCAGAGAATCTGCACCTCAGAGTGGTTGTGGGAAGCCACTCTGTAATACCAACAAAGACATGTAGTCATACCAGAGCACTTGGGTCAAAGACTTGCAGCTTCTTCCCAGCTTGAGGAGCTGATGCTTCAGCCCCTACTTTGTCCTGCAAAGCATTTGATTGAATAGAGCATATTTGAAATAGGGGTTTTTTGCAGTTGTTCAGCAAACAGAGGGACTCCAAACAAAGAGCTTCTACCCTATTTTTGGTGGTCAATGTACTGTATTGAACTTCACCATCCTGACAACTGTCAGAACTTCAGTGGACAAAAATTTTCCACCAAATTACTGTGCATGAAATGTGCATGTACTCTGCTGGCTGTCCCCTGTCTTCTTGCTGTTACTCTTATTCAATACTATCTACCAAATCTTCTCTCCTTAAACATTCAAGTCAAGTTGCAGAAACAGCATGAAGAATTACACAACAGTAAAGGGAAAATATATTAAGAGATTATTTCTGAACTAATTGCAGGATTGTTTTCTAAAGTGTATATACAATTGTTAAAACTGTCATTAAAAAGTAGATTTAAATCGGGATCTTTTATTTGTTTAAGTCAATAGCAACTTCTGTAAGAATCAAAAATAGTTAATTTCCACAATCCAGTCAGCACAAGTCTAGTATGTCATGTTCAAGCAAAGACACAGCTAGATAGGTGAAAAAATAGCTTTTCACAATATTTTTATTAAATAGGTCTTGTTCTCAAGGCTGATGTACCCTTCATGTTGATAGATCTGGTGTAGGTGCTAAGCCTTCTACTCATTTAAAAATACTGCAGTAGTATGAACTCACTATAAGCAGTTATGCTGAGATTTCAATTTATTAGGTAGAAATGCATAGCATCATAGATTACCTGCATTAAAAATGTGCTAAATTTGGTTTGTATCAGTGCAACAACAAAGAGGTATCCAAGTGGCACATATGTGGGTTTAAGGGTGAATTCCAACTGAGTGCATGCATCTAGCAGTGGGGCTTGCACTACTGCAAACAAACCTGGATGTAATGGAAAATTCTATGTCTGGGTTTGGATTACAAGAAAAAAAAAAGTTATTTCTGTTAAAAGCAGCTGCAACTTTTATTTTATAGACCAAAAATGAAGCCCCCCACCCCCCACATCATACACACACACATAGAAAAGGCAAGACCATTGTAACCATTCAAGTGAAGGATATGGTGGGCAAACCTGCAGGACAGGCATCTCCTCAATACATCTCATTCAGCACAGGTAATCCCACTCAAGTACTACAGTCTGTTTTGTTAAAAATCTCTACACACACGCATACGCACGCACTCACGCGCTCTGTGCATCGCTTCAGGTCACTTTACTGCATAATTAAAAATAAGAATAAAGGTAATGAAAACATCGCAGTGATACTCTTACAGCAACAGAGGTCTGAGGCACTCAGGGCAGAGAAGATGTTTTCTGGCAAATTTGGGAGTAGACGAGTCCAGTTCTATGAAGCACTAACCCCTTTCCCCCACCTAAATTCTGCAGTGCCAAGGGGAGCCAAGGGTATGCAGCACTTCATGTTCTTGGGGCTATGGCAACAAATTCACCAGACATCTTGCAAGAGGTGTACTTTATGCCCATGATTGTATGATTTAATGTCTGTGTTGGTTTAAGTATTTCTTGTGTTACAGTGGTGTAAGACGAAGTTCTACAATGGGGTCTGAAAAATTTTTCATTACAATTCAGAAGAAAAAAATAAAATCCCTCAGCAGAGACACCAAAGATGATGGAAGGGAAATGGGCATGGGAAAAGAAAGGGTATAGAGAAGAGAGGCTTAATCAATCCAAACTCCTTAACCTAAGTTTCCAGCTCACCATGACCCGTTAACAGAATATAAAGGGGTATATATACCAACACTGCCCACTCTATACCCTGTCTGAGGAAAAAAACATCAGTTTTCATAGCTGCCCCCTAAGACTTTCCAAAAGCCTGACACTCACTCAAATGAGGGGGAAAAAAATGACCCGTTTAAAAATCACCAAAAGAAAATGAATACAGCATTGAACGTGTTTCATTTTCACACACTCAGACTTGTTTTGAGATACTTCACTGTAAGTCTTGCAAATCCAATCCCCCACAGCTACTGTGGATGTACTTCTAAAAAATTCCCCACAGTTAACACACGTAGGGATCCCATGAATCACGGGATCTTTTTGGTTCTTGTTTCATTCCTTTACCTAGGCAAGTCTGATACATCAGCTTCACCAAGCTTTTGGAGCAAGAGGCTGCCTGCAAGAACTGCTTCGTTGAGAAGCAGCTTATTCCAGGGAGCTGCATATAAGATAGACTTTGTTATTTTCCCATCCTATCAAATCTCCAGCAAGAGAAACAAGTCCTGCCATTAACACAGTGTGCCACCCACAGCGGCAATCACCACAGAAGCCACCAGCAGAGAGATGGGGGCAGAATTAAAGGTAGCCTGCTCTTGTTCGTGTGTGTCTTTCTCCCTTCTTGCCCCCTTCTCAACTGATAAACAAACAAGGCCCAGAATAGTATCTGCAAAAGCAGGATCAAGTCTTTGGAATAAGAAATGCTTAAAATCTCAGGTGCCAGTCACAAAGCAAGAGTGACAGGGCACACTGAAACGGTGAAAAAAACCTGGATCCCAAAATATCAAGTCCCAGTGGGAAACCTTACCCACGCTTTTCTAGCTAATATCATGGCAGCAACAGAAGCAATTGTGGGTCTAACTGGAAGAAAGGTGCTAAAGAGATGATTGAAGAAAAAAAGGAAAGTACAGCGTGAGTGTTGTAGGTAGGAGGAAAGCAGGAAATTCTTTAAATTCTTCTCTGCTTTTGCAGACATTGGGTCAGGTTCTTTGAGATATTCCTCTTATCTACAATCACTGAGAACAAAGTAAATGGTGAAATCTTTCTATTCTGTACTCTTAAAAAAATGCATAGTACAGGGGCAAAAAATAGATATATTTATCGTTCTGATGCACCTGCTCAGTGTGGGCTGTCACTGGGTCATGAAGTGGGGGCGGCTGCTGTCCAGGCGCCGGGTGAGGATCTCGCAGCCCGTGTCCGTGACCAGCAGCGTGTGTTCGAACTGCGCCGAGCGCTTCCCGTCCCGCGTTACCGCAGTCCAGCCGTCGGGCCACGTCTCGTCCTGCCAGCCCCCTGAAAGCACAAGTGCATCACTTCGTGCCAGGTTTTAAGTTACACACATCAGTGCCCCAAAGAAAAAGGAAAAAAAAAAATCTATCAGCTCTACAGGACAGAACCAGCATCCTGTTCCATCACTACTTAAGAGCAAACAAGAGTAACCGTTTTACTCTTCTGCTAAATTGCTCACCTTCACAGATCATTGGTTCAATTGTAAATACATGACCTGGCTTCATGACTCCAACTGCCTTGTTTTCTGCAATAAAATAAACACTCAAGTTAGAAAAAAGAATACCATTTTAGGAAATGAACAAATCTTTGTCGTAACAGAATACAACAGAAACAAAGTGAAGTCAGAAAAGTCCTTCCGAGATGATCTGTTCACTTGTCTATTTTTACTCCTATATTAAGATTTCCCTTATTTCTTTCCTTCTCCCCATCCTCCAACACTGTAATACTTAGTCAAGCAGCTTAAAATTAATTGCTGTCTTTCTCTCCAACAACTGGAATTTCAACTCTAGTTCTATAAAGACACTGAACAAATATAATACAGGAATTTCTGCACACTTCTATAATGAAAAACATCATTAAAAAAACAACAGAAGCACTTAAGATATTCAGAGAAGGCTTGAAACCTCCTTATTTGTTTGCACTGAGCCATTAGCTCCAATAAACTGCCAAAATATGATGGTGGTTAAGTAATCCCATGACTCCATTTATACAAGACACTGCCCCTCATTACCGTGGATAATGGGGCCATAGTAGTGTCAGAGTGATAATGCTGTGTTCATTAGCTAACATAAAATAGCAGAGCATTTCAAGGCATCCAGGACAGTAATGCAGGGACTTTTTGATGTTAAATGCACCAAAAATGTTTATGTGGAAGCAGATGAACTGATGGACAGCACAACATCAGGACTGCAGTCTGGCTGGAGAAAGGCTTCAGCCCATTTCCCCTGCCCTGTTTCACCTGGAACGACAGCACAGCTCAGATGTGACTGAGCCTGAGAGCTGGAACAAACTCCAGGATGGCACAGGAACCATTAGCTCCCAGCTACTTTGCTGCTGCAGACAAATTGCATTCATTTTTACATCCCCCTGTCTAACTCTAACTGTGCATATTTATTAAACTGCTCAAATTACCTAGAGGCTTTAAAAATCTCAGTCATCAAGCTGCCACAACAGCAACAGAACATTTTTCTTAGAAAATGAGCTTTTTGCTTTTCAAATTCCTTTCATAACAGGCTAGAAATAAGCAGAAGCATTCTTTTTTCTCCAAGAGGTTTTAAGTCCCTCAGATCTTTCCACTCTGCTTTTGCTGTGACTCTGTATTTAAAAATACCAGAAAAAAAACACCCAGCGTCTTTCTTTCTGGGAACAGACATTTTCGCTCAATTAAAAAAAAAGAAAGTTCAAAGTTCCAAATAGCCAGGAAAGATAGAAATTTCCTTTGTCATGGATTGGATTTTAATCAGTATAAAAAGCTCTCCACCTCCAAAGAATCCATATTTTCTTCATTTTACACAACAAAAAGTACATACCAGGAATTGCTACCCTTTTACCCTGCAATTAACAGATTTTCTCTGTTGTCAGAAAAAATAACTGGAGGAAATGACAACACAAAATCAGGAATTGTTAGATCATAATCTGTAAACAATAATCTGTGTTAAAGCTCACTAGGAGATGGGAAGATGGAGGCACCTGTCAGGTCTGAAGAAATCAGTGCCCTATGAGGGAAGCTTTACAACTGAAGTGAGAGTGAACTGTTCATCACTGCTTCACGATGTTTACTCTGCCCTTAGCTGTCCACTGGCACTTAACCTTCTGTCCTTTGCCTCTGTGGATGTCGCTTCTTAGTCGTGTTGCAAAAATTGTTACGGGGCCATGGACATTTTCAAAAACTACCACTGCTGGGGGAATGTTCATTCCTCCTCTGCCAAACACTAGAATGAAGCTTCCAGAAATAACCAAATCACAACACTCAAATGAAGAAAATTGAAAGAAACAGGATCTGGATTCAGGCACCCATCTATATATTCAAAGAGCTTTTTACTTACATCTGTAAATGGCAGTAAGGTTTTGCTTAGAACTTCTAAGGAGAGAAATATTTGCCCATTCACGTCAGACAAGAATGTCTAAGGGAATTCAGGCAAAAACTTTTGAGCACTTACCCTGTACTGATGAGACTAACCATTAGTGCAGGCACAGGTTCATAAAGGATACTACAGTCCAGAGTTTAAAAGAAAAAGTTATTTCCCAAGTGCCAAAATGCATTTACTTGATGGCTCAAGTAAACTAGGTGCATTAGTTGCCAACCACTTCTTGACTACAAGACAGCACAAAGGGAACAAATACTCACTGGCATAATGGGGCACATTAGGAGCTGTATGGAACAGTTTATGGATCCCATGCCCACAGTAGCTCCGAACCACTGAAAATCCGTTTGCTTGAGCGTGTTTCTGAATTATGTTCCCCAGTTCTCTGTACCGAACACCAGGTTTTACTGCAAAATTAAAGAGATACAGAAGGAAATTCAGAGAGCTTTCTTTCACCACAACTAACCATCCAACACCATCTCTGTAGCACTCATGGCTTGTGTGTCCTTCTGTTCCAGTATGCAACTTCCTATGATCACTTAATCCACTGAGCATGTCTGTGAGTGCAATAACATGAGAGAGGGAGGAAATTGTCTCATATTAAAAAAAAAGCCAAGAGATAAAGAAGAAAACTCCTTTTTCACAAGAATACTACTTTCTTCATTTCATGGATTCAAGAGCTCACATGAAAAGGATGTCACAGTTTGAAATTAAAGGCCTTTCAAAGTACTTGGTAAGCTCTCAGACCCTGAGCTGCAGTGCTTCTTGCAATGAATGTATGAACTATATTTTAATATACACTTATCCCTCTACTATGTGAAAAATGCACACAAAGGACCCATGTTTAAAAAAATAAATAAAGGGAAAATGGGTATCTCTACTCTTAGACAAGATTCTCAGTGGCAAAGCTACAGCAAATAAGAATGTTCATATCCAGGTTTAACTTTTTTGACAATCCCTTCAGGAAGCCTTCCAAGTTAAAACAGTTTGAAACACATGAAAAGATTGTGAGAAATTCACTTTGAGCACTTGGATAAGGGAGTAATAATACCACAAAAGCAACAATGTTTCATCATTCAGCTATTGAAGATTCATACCAAAACCAACCTTAAATTCCTTAAAACAAAAAATCAAGCTTTTCCAAGACCATTCCCAGCCCCCTGAATATATGCTGTTCCTTCAGGAGCCAGATGTGTGGTTGTGCAGAGCCATCTTAAGCAGAATTGAGATAAGGCTAAAACTTTATGTGAAAAAACCATTTAGCTCAATTCTCTGCTAATGCAAATGACTACAACTGAAACCTCTAAGTTGAATTTACAGAAAATAACAAGAAACTTATATTACTGGAATATACATGCTTTTCCAAAAATTAGAAAAGGACATGGTGGGGAAGAGATTAATCTCTTGGGTTTGTGCTAAATAACTGTGCAGTATGTGCCTGACAGCACACGCAATTCATTTCAATGGAGCAAGGAGCCCTCTGCTTCTCTCTCATACAGCTCTCCTTGCTAGAGCTCTGCTGGTCCAACATCAAGACATTAAGATGATTTAGAGGGGAGAGGTGACCCCTTTTTAACAGCTGAGACACTTGCTGCCAGAATTCCTACTCACATGCAATGTCTAAAACCATTTGAAACACGTTAAGGCATCTAAAAAGTGGGTAAAAAAGACTTACAGTGAGAATTTTAATCTCAGTGTAACGAACACAGGGAAATTTCTGTCACAGTTTATACATCAAAGCCAGGATACAAAGGGTAAGAGACAACACATGTAACATTTGCTATAAAAAACTGCAGGACCAAAGATACACACTGTTCTGGCTTAGCTCTGAAAAACAAAGTGGTCATTTCAGAGCAGTAATCCCACATAAACAGGTAATCTATACTCTTCACAGCTCAACCTGCCAGTATTTTCTTAATCACACAACAAATACACAGGACATCAACTCCTATGGGTTTTTGTCTTTTCAGCTTGACTAGCTATCTTGAAATTATTAACCAAAGTTATGTTCATTTTAATTTCTTTTATATACATTTACCTTTGATTAAATGCAAGTTTAAAGCCTGATTATACAGAACCTTAAATTTCAATCTTTAGACGCCATGAAGTAATTAAATAACAATGGGGACTTTAAGAAGCTGTAGGGTGTAAAAGATACAGATGATACAAGTACTTCCAGGGACTTGGGAAATTCTTGTTTTGTTTTCTGAAGTTGAACATAACATGCTCCAGCTATCTCATTGTATGTCTCTATGCAGCTGCCCTGAGTGATAACTAAGCAACATAATTAAAGTTCTGTAGATACTGGAGGGTATGGATCTGTCTTCTGTGGCACACTCCCACAGAAAATCAAGAGCTCTTAACTAGCTTTATGAAATAACCAGCAGGTTTGGCAGGTCTAAAGAGAGATGTTTAGGTGTTCACACAGTGCTTTACCTTACCAGTTCACTGTGCAACACCATACAAATTATAAAGGGTTTTCCAAAACATCCTTTGCTTGTTACATTCTCTAAATTACTCAGATCAAGGATGTCTTACTCATCAACGGTCAAAAAAGGGCTGTTTCCATGTCAATATAATCTGTGGATCAGCTCAGCATCAAATAGATTTTCCTCATGAGCCCACATTTAAAAAGAAGTTGCAGCCACCGCTCACAGAGCTGTGCCATTTGAAGGATCACTGCATTACACAGCACCCATCACCTGCTGGTGACAACACACCGGTGCTTCTGTGTGCTGCGCCAGAAGCCACTCTGAGCACTGGCAAGTATGAGCAAGCATGCTTGAGAAGCAAAACCTCCATGCTTCAGGCACGTTTTACCTGCATCAATGGCTTGCATTAGGCACTCGTAAGTTGTCTGCACAAGTCTCCTGGCACCCTCGTCCACCTCTCCGACATAAAAGGTCTCGTTCAGGTCTCCGTGGTAGCCATTGCGATAGACGGTGATATCCACTGCAAACAGCAGCAGACACGGGAAATTAGCACTCTGGTCCTCACACCTCCTGCCTCCTGATTCGGGAAAGAACTTGTAAAATGGGGGGTTCTAACTGTGACTACTTCAAAAGAATTCTGTATGAAAACTCTTCCAGCAGAATCAATTCTTTCATGCTTATCCTGTAGATTCTATAGAATAATTTATAAGTTAGTTTAGAGTTAGCTGACCAGTTTCATTGGTGAACAGTTTGATTTAATGAACTTCAGGGGGAGGAAAAAATCCTCTAACAATGCAACACAGACACAGCAACCTAGCATTGGTTTTCTAGGTAAATATAAAAACTGGAAGGAGAAGCTCTTTGTTCTATGGCGATTTGCTCGATTAAAGTACTTTCTTAGAAGTAATTCCAGCACTAATAGGGGGAAATTAAATTTTAAAAGGTATGTAATCATGGTTTTGCATATCAAGTTGTCTTGATGTGTGGCAGAATGGGAACTTTTGTTTCTAAGTCTTTGTCAGTCATCTGGTAGGCCTAAGAGCTGCTAGATCACCAAACCCACTAGAAGAGTTATTGCACTGCTATCCATGAAGAAACCCACACCCAAATCCTCTCACAGGAAAGTAGCCATGAAGGAAACTGCAGTGAACAATAATACTTTAGGAATGTTGTACATGAGCTGCTGAGAGAGATCAACACAATCTTGATAGGAAGATTTGGGAAAACACACTTTGGTGTAAAAAACTAGATGTCACTTGCTAATATCTTCTGGTTGGCATGTTCCTGTTCAAAAAACACAGGTTTTAGACTTTAGCATGGCTTACAGCAGGCTAAGAAAAGATGGACACTTCCTTTTAATGGTTCATTGGGTACATCCCCTCCAAGGTAGCTTTTCTATACCTTCTTGTATCCTGTTTTGGTCCTCCTTTTCAAGAGGCAGTTGAACCTTACAGAAAGGAAGCCTAGCTCTTTCTCATCAAAACAAAGCAGAAGGTTCCAAGCTTGATCAAGTACAGGAATGTGGACAAAGGTATGACTTAAGCCTCTTACAGAAGATGTTCTCTAGGGCTGAGGTACAGCCTTGCCATGCAAAAACAGAGAGGTAAGGCACTGTGTAGATGAAGCCAACCACATTGATTAGAATGCTGGAGCACCTCTTCGACTGGAAAAAGCTGAGAGAATTCAGATTGTTCAACCTAGAAAAGAAAAGGCTTTGGGGTGACTTAATTGTGGCTTTCCAGCACCTGAAGGGAGCCAAGAAGAAAGATGGAGAGGAACTTGTTTACAAGAGCATGCAGGGGCAGGACAAGGAGGAATGGATTTAAACTGAAAGAGTAGGTTTAGATTAAATATTAGACAGAAATTTTTTACGGTGAGAGTAGTGAGGCTCTGGAACAGGTTGCCCAGAAAAACTGTGGATGCTCCATCCCTGGATATGTTCAAAGCCAGGTTGGATGGGGCTTTGAGCAACCTAGTCCATATTGAAAGTGCCCCTGCCTACAGCACAAAGGTTGAAGCCAAATGATCTTCAAGGTCCCTTTCAACCCAAACCATTCTATGGTTCTATGATTCTATGAGCTGGGCTTCTTAGTTTGGACTTCAGCAATGCCAGAATAGCTGGCAATAATAAAGAGCTGTGCAAAGGCATCATCTTTGAAATTAAAGATAGAGGAGCTTTGCATATATGTACCCAGCAAGCTCAGAGCTATCAGCCAGACCACACCTCACCTAGACGGGGCAGCAACTATAAGACTTGTTCTGAAAAGGCTGGTACCCACAGCACTGAGATGTAGACTTAGTAGCTATTATTACATGCTAATATGTATCAAATATCTGAATAATCTAAAAAGATTACTACCTGCTTCTAGAGGCAGGTCAAACCTTAGGATACGCTGTGTATTTATTACATTATTTATCATACTGTTTCTCAATGCAATAAACAAAGGTGCAAACATTTGTACAAAAATAGCATCATTAATTTTTACTGCCAAACCAAGAAGAAATGAAAGTGAAAACAAAAAATAGTCAAGTAATTTATAAAAGTATCCTTCACCACCCAAGAAGGCCTAAGTACCTTGAGTACCAAGAACAAAAAGCAGCTGGTATTGTTAGACTGTGAGATGTTCAAAAAAAGGTAACGTGACCTATACAATGCCTCCCCACCTCCCCATTAGGGCCCTTCACAGTTATCATAATCATCATGAGCACAGCAAAACTGTAAGGATCTAGAGCCATTTAATCAAGAATTCCCATGGAACTAATCCAGTTGAATAGTTTAATATATATTTCATTCACTATATATACACAGTCTGGAACTGGAATCTAGCCCACAAGTGGAACACTCAGGCACTATACTAATGCACAGATTAGGGTAGAAGAATTATAAAGCTCTTAAGGTGGATTGAACTTTTGAAATTGTTTTATTAAATAAATTCATTAACTAAAGTATGTAAAGAGCAGAGGTAAATGAGAACAACCTCATTGGGAAAAGAGAACAAAAGCCTCTCTTAAGAAGCTATTCCAATCATGCTGCCTGCTTCTGAAACCTCACCTTACTGCACAGTTTGAGTGCACAGAAGGTAGAAATGCTGAAGGTTAATTTTCACAGCACTTACCATTAACAATATCTCCCTCCTGCAATGGCCTCCTGTCAGGAATTCCGTGACAGATCACTTCATTCACTGACGTACAACACGACTTGGGGAAATTATAATAATTCAAAGGGGAAGGATAGCAATTCCTTGCAATACAAGCCTAAACAGAGAAAATACAATTTACACTATTAGGTTTTGTACAAAGAAAAAACACTGAAAAAGCATATGTGCAACAGTCTACAGTAAGAATGATAGGCTGAAAAGCAGTGACTCTTGAAAATAAGATTCTTCAAGCATTTCTTGGCAGTGTTTTTGTTATGCCTTGCATTTCTTACCAGGAAGAAATTAAAGCTACCTTAATTTTGTTTCTACTCAATTTCATGTTTGACTGCAAAGGCTGAGATATTCAGGTTTGAAACAACGCTTGGCAGTATTTATTCAGTTTTAAAAAGCCGTTTTCAATTACGGCTTTTAAGTACCCAGTCTAAGATTTTTGCAAGACACACAAGCTAAACAAAATAATATTTAGCACCACTCTTCCCCCCTCAGTTTTAAAACCTTGAGCTGCTTCCCTTGCACTGTAATAACCTTTTTGTATTTCTGCAAAACTGACACATTTCATATACACAATTTGTGACATATTGAGCAAAATACTGAAAAAAATACTGTGACAACTCTTTTTTTTTTAATTTTTAAAAAATAATACTGTTTTTAAAACTGCAAAATACCAATTAGAGATATCAGTCAGTATCAACAACCTGCCAAGCCAAAGTTTCCATAAGGTGCTGAGGAGGGGTAACTCCATTTTAACTACTAGTTGTTCATATTAGACATTAAGCCTAAGCAAGTAGTTTGGTGTTTAATACAGTCTCCAGCCTAATGAAAGCAGACAATCTTGGCTCAACAGCTGCAGATGCAGATAAAAAGAACAGAATGCTCTCTAACAAACTTAACTATACCAAAATTGTTGCATTTCCCACAATGCACAGAAATAGCCTCAAGTATCAGATTACATGATTCACAGAGGAGACAGCAAAGAAAAAAATTACACAATTCAGGTACCTATGAAAAGTTAAGCCAGGAAAATTCTTGAACATGTTTTTCAAACATTTCACTGGACTGTGGCTTTATTTTGTCTGACTGCACCAAACATCTTGTTTCAGTTCTCTCTGAGGTACCTCAGTTCTGATTCCCAGCCATAAATAATTTAGCTTTCTTCTCTATATGTCTTAACCAACCACAGAGAGTACAAGAAGTCCATGGCCTACATATGGTGCTCTTTATATAATGGTATCCATGAAGTAAAAAGGTTTTAGAAGAAAGAAATTAATATGTTAACTGAGAAAGCAAGTGAAGAAACTTAGAAGAAATCTGAAGCCACAAATATGGAAGCAGCTGATACAGAGAGAGGCCCAGGAGTTCATAACTCACTTTGAACCTACCATTGCCCTGTAGCACATTTCTGCCATCTGCACTACCCACCAACTTCAAACTGGGAAACAGTTCAAAATAAAGAAATGGAAATCATGCAACAAAGAAAACAACACAGTAATAATTTAAAAAATAAAGAGACAGAAGAAACCGCTTATAAACACCACAAGAATAATAAAATAATCTTACTAAATGGACAGCATGATCAATTTCTTCAGTAGTTACTCCTGGTTTCACCATCATGGCAGCAACATCCAATACTTCTCTAGCAAGCTGCAAATGAAACAATTTAAAATTAGAACTGATCTGTTGGCTTAATTTGATTTAAAATCATACATGATGATTTTTGACAGCTACACTGAGATTACCAAGAAAGCTACGTGGAGTTGGGCTCTAGAAAGTCTTAGAGATGTCTCCAGGACATTTTCACCTCTGTGAGAGCTGAAAATACCCAAAATAAGGTTTGGGACACATTTTCCTTGGATGCCATAATCTTAAATCAGACTACCTAAATACATTTCAAAGTTTGACTTTGTGCACAAGAAAGTGATTACAACTGAACAGCTCTTTTTCAAAAATTGTTAGGAATGGGGCTTTGTTTTGCTTTTTAGTTTTTACTTAGTACCAGCTCCAGGAGAAGAAAAAGTTCTGTTCTCATTTATGCACTATAAAACATACTTAACAGTAATAACATCTCAAGCACAGATTGTCTAACTAGTAATAACAAATGCAGGAAACAGATAAAAGTCATCTTTCTGCTTGCAAAATACTTTACTCGGAATTGGGAGTCACAAGAAGAGGAAAAGCCAGAAAATATCAAGCTTCTCAAATTATTTTTCAGTGCTCTAAAGTGGTTTGAAAGTTTGTACTCTCAAATGTGCTGTGACAAACTGGTAAAATCATTACAAATTTTTAAAGAATATAAAGGTATCTCATAAGAAAAATCAAAATCCCCTTACCCTACATACTACTCGCATCCCTTCTATATCCTCAGATGACAGTATTTTTATTTGAGAGGTTCCTTTTAAAGCTTGTTCTGATTCAGACATTCCTGGAAAAAAAAAAAAAAAAAAAGGGGAGAGGATTAAAAAAAAAAAAAAAAAAAAAAGAAAAAAAAAACTCCACCTTATATAGGAGGATGATTGCTACACATATCCAGTCTAGGAACTTAGCTTACCAAGGGCAGTAGAAGTACAGACTTTTTCACCATAGCCTAAGTAAGGAACCCACCAAGCCATAGTATTCTCATCATTATTCAGATTAACTGGAATTCAGAAGCCTTCCACAATACCATAAAACCCTCATGTGCTCAGGAAGCCCATTCACTTACTGCATGAAACCATCATGTCTGGTTAGTCAAAACATAGCCTTAAATATGAGGTTTACAAGGAAGTTATTTTATTCATAGATAAGCATTTTTCAGCTGCTCTAAGAAAATAATTAGTGAAAATTACATTCTAAAACAGTCATAAAGGGTTGCATGAGCTTGGGAATATATCTGGCTATACTACTGCAATAATCAGCTGACAAAAACATGGTAAATTCTTCCTAGCAAATTCTGTGCAACCTCAGCTTTATAGATGAACGACCCCCTAAAATACAGTATTTTGTGTTGTTTAAATATTTACACTCTTTAAAAATTAACTCTACAATATCTTAAAATTAAAAAATAATGCTAACAGATTTTATAGCAGTCTTTTGGGGAAATGCAAAGCACCAATACTGGTATGAAAAGGGAAAAATACCAAAACAATCCAACAAGCAAGTGATTTTGAATGCATTTCATCTCTGTCCCAAAAACTGCTGGACCTCATACATCAGTTTTCTTTTGGGGGTTGCACACTGCAAGGTTTTCTTGGTTTTATTATAAAATAATACATTTTCAACAGATACACTGATGGCACAGAGAATGGCTTAGCAGAATTCATCTGCCAACTGATTGCTGTTTGTTATTGAATTAACAACAGAACTAAGACTTGTATGTTTGGGATAAAAAACCCCCAACACCAAATTAACTAACTCTTAATTTCCTGTACATCTTTGAAAAACAATCCATTACAAACTTTGGACTTCCAAAAAATACTTGCAAGCTTGAATTTTTGAAAATCGGTAAGTTACAGTGGGGAAGAAGTAAAGTGAGAACAGATAAAAGAGGTTCCCTTCTCCAGTATCTCCTTGATGCTTTAAAGACTTTTTCAATTAAAAGGAAAATAAGAGAGCAAACGTAACACTCATAACTGTGATTGTTTCATGTTACCTAGTGGGTGATCAGCATAATCCGGTCTCTGAATATAACTTGGCACAGGTCTTGTTGGTGTCTAAATAAATCACAGGCAAAGCTGGTTAGGTTGCAAGAACACTTATTACAGTCACAAAAACAGTCACACAGCAAAATTAAATACAATATGAAATATTTCATGTGAAATATGTCTAAGTCCACTTAGAAAAGGTTGTGAAGTAGGCAAACACTCCAAAACAAGTCCAAATTTCATTCTCAAACATTGTGCCATTACTCTATTGCTATCATATTATACAACTTTCAATAGCCAACTGCACAGCTTTGTGAAAATCAAATTTTTATCCTCAAGTGAATCAAACTGATTTTATGATGTACTACACCATATTGTAGTGTTTTTTCTGCTGCTTTCCAGATTGCAAGTGCACTGGTTCCAAATACATCCCTCTTCTCTTTAGCAAGATTGCTACTTCTAATCATCACCTTAGTCAAAATCTCTGCTTTCGTTTGCATTCATCTCACAGCAGGCACAAGACAAAAAAGCCAATGTTCAGAGATAACACAACTAAATTACTTGGCCAGTGAAATATCCCAAACACCTTTTTCCCCAACAATACTAACAAACACACATGGGCTCAGGCTCTCTTAATCTGTTCTCTAACGAGCTTGTAACAGATGGAGAAGACTACAGAGAGGATGCCACTGGGGCAGCTTTTCTAGCACAGGCCAATTAGAAAAGACAAATGTAAAGAACATGCCATTATTGCTGTAAAAAAAAGCTTCAGCTTACTCCACGTATAAACTTGTACCAATTTAAAACTACAGCTATGTGTATATATACATATATAT
>VZRX01014841.1:0-14233 GCA_013398075.1 Notiomystis cincta
CTTTCCCTTTCCCTTCCTTCCCTCACCTTCCCTTTCCTAAAAAAGTTTCCACTGTATGAAAAAAGCCCACTGAATGTAACATGGTTTAGGACAACTAATAAAGACAAGTGATATTGCAATAAACTCATTTTTGGAGCCGTTCATCTTTCTTTATCATGGAAATGGAGAAAATATGAACTGCATATTCATGAAATGGGATGCTGGAATGTGATCAGTGCGTTATTAGTAATCATTCTACAAGCTGTATTTAATTAACTCCAGGCATTGGAAATCATTGGAGGAAGGATTTCAACCACATGCACTCCACTTACTGGCATTGTTTGTGATGTAGAGATATCTCAGTGGATTTAGTATTTTTCAATAGAGAATGTGAATTTCTGCACCATTTTTATTAACAACAACACAAAAACAAACATATAAAGACAACCAAACAAAAAAACCTTCCACCTAACTGGGCTTTTATCACTGAGGCTGTACTGGCCATCATTTCAATGGACCCATTCATTTGTGGTGGTAGAATCACCTCAGTTTTGATCCATGTCCTAGAAAAAGCCAGTATTTAGTGGACAAATGTAAAATGTGTCCCTTAACACCAATGAATTATGAGGAATTTTATCCATGTCCACTCATGAAGTAAGCAGGGGGCATCCAGGTTGTCTGCAATGGGATCACAGACTGACTTAATTCTCCTTCCCAAGTAAACTAAGGTGCTCCATGGGCTGGATCCTGCTCCCTGCACACCCCTGGAGAGGAATTTGTGATGTCTCAGCCAATTCAGAACACAAGAAAATTTGAACATGGCTCATTTCTCTCTGTTTTTTTTTTTTTTTTTTTTTCTTTTTCTTTTTCTCTCTTACAAAAACATACTTCCTCCCCTTATTTCCATCTTTTTCTGCATCTACTTAGTCTCCAGCAGCCCTGGAAAAAACAGGGTCAGATGTCAGTGGCAGGAGTCTGCCAAACCCCAGCATGGGGGGGCTGTGACACCCTGCACCCCCAGCTCCTGTGGTGGGACACAGCCTGACTGCTGCCTCAGCCTCCTGGGACAGGGGGCACTCCCTGGAATCCTGAACTACTTAACCCAGCACAGTCTGACAGGCAGGAAAACAAGTTATCACAGCTTCATCCTTTTCCTGGGCAAAAAGGATGAAGAGTAATGTGGATCTTTTCGCCAGAGTCTGTTCTATTTACAAACACTTTTTTCTGCTGTTCCATTTCAATCCCATACAAACAATTATTAGTAATGCAGATTTATTTTTCCAAATGTAATTGTGTTCTGCAAACCACTTGAGTGCTGCTAACCATGACTAATATTAGCTGGCAAGGCTCACAGGGGCAGCAGCTCTTGGAGGTAGATGTGTTTGTGGCATTTCCCTTGGAAAAGAAATACAAAGGCTGAAAAATTATGCATAAAGTATTCCTTGTGCTCCCAAAAACATTCATTTGCCATTGCAACCTACAGTAAAAACAAATACACACTGAGGAAAACCTCCTACATGGGACTCTCTTTATAAAAAGGTTATGAGCACCTTATAATTGTAGCAGTGCTGTGCAAGCTTTTTAACCAAGGGCTTACAGGTCACTGCCACCCAATAATTACAGTAAATTCAGTTTGCCTCTATTTAATTTTTTTACTTTGCAAACTGGTACTGCAGCAGTGAAAAAGCCTGTGTGGCCACAAGCCTGCAGCAGATTGATGTGCAAAGCAAGATGAAATTGTAAAAACCAGCAGATTTTTCGAGATACCACAGGCAGAAAAATCAGATAAAAAAGGGAAACTGCCTTCTCATCATAACAGTCTTCCTTTTGTGGGTATCTGGGCACAGTCAAAGCTCAACTGATTAAATGTAGGCATCTGTATCAGGTAAGCTGGATCAAATCTTAGATTTCATTGCTTGACAGAACAGAATTTCTAGGAAAATAACTTTTACTATTTGTATTTACCTAGAATCTTTAAAAAAATTAGATATATATTGTATTCCAATACTCTAGAAAGAAATATGCTGAAATTACTATTAAGTTCAGGACATTCATCAAGTATAATTATCTTAAGATAGCTGCACATTTGACTACTGTTATTAAAAAGAATTCCTTTATTTATTTACTATCATATAACAATTTGCTTGCCATGGAAGAAACTTTTCAATTTCATAAATACACTTTACAGCTTGGGGTTTGGCACATGCTAGAATGAGATCACTGCCAGTGTGAGGACCTGGATCCAAAATCATCCTTCTGGGAAATCACTGGTGTTTAACAAGTTAATTGTTGATTTAAAGCATACAAGCATGAATATGCTGGCATTTTTATAGCAGGTAAAGATCAATGAATGCTGGTTTTTTTAGCCCCCAAAACTGTCAAGATTTGTGAAATCTCCATTTTACAGAGAAACAGGTAGAAAATGTACTGTCTTTTCCAAGGTTTAATGGTAGGTTATATAAGAACCATCTATTGAAAAGCATTTGTTCTGTAAAAAATGTTTTACAATAACTACAAATATTCAACAATTACTTAATTCTCTAATCACTTTGTCTGTCTTTTTGTCTTCTGCAGTGTCACTGTTGGGCCTTGTCTCTGTCAAATATTGGAATCTTTCTAAGGTTACATTTTCTTTTTAAATATTTGTACAAGGACTTACACAAGGGAGTGCTGGAAGTTAACAGTGTTCTTTGGACAGGAAGATGATAAATAGCATCGAGAAGAATCCTGATTAGAAATCAGTTTTATTGCCTCCCAAACTTGCCAACTCACAAGTTCAGTTGTTTCTGGGGAAGTGTTTTAATGATTTAAACGATATGCAAAAGAAAGACCATATTGATGGCCCTAATTGAGGTTGTTAATCACTCCAGATTTCCAAACTTATTTGGGTGACTTGAGAAGCACTAAGGTTCTTGTTATCAGCCTGGAATGCAGCAGAGGTTTAGGAAGGAAATGGCCAATTTTCTCCTCAAAATAGATGTTTGTAAACTCAGGAAAAAATATTTTTGAAAAATTTAACCACAAAAAATATATGATCAGGTAGGAAAACATTTGAAAACTGAGTTGCAAAGACAGACAGCTGAGAAAAGGAGATGGACACAACTCCTCTCTGAGGGATGAAATGAATTTCAAGGGTGTGAGTGAGATGAGGTAGAACTGTATCCACCCTTCACCATAACATATACACAAGAGGCAAGACCTTTAATGCTCCCTAGACCTCTATTATTTTAATGCTGGTTAGCACTTCTCTTTGCAAAAACCCTGTTTATGATGAGCTTTCTTAAATATCTACATATATAAATAATATTTCTGGTTTTTATCCTGTAATTTCTTATTTATAGTTGGACATGTTGCCAGAAACAAGGAAAGGAAAACTATGTTATACAAAGATTTAGCTCAGGCAGCTAATGGAGTTTGGGAAGGTCATAGAATAAAGTATAAAATAAAAGTAGAAAGAGAATAAAACTTTCCAAACTGTAATATGGGCATAAAATTTAAAAGAAATTTTAGACATGCAGCTCTCAAACTGGAAGCTGATCCCAAGTACAGTCTGGTATGTCCACTATCAGATTTTCCTGTAATTCAGAATTCATCAGATGTGAATGTGTGCATCTGTGGAGATCAAATATAATCCTTGAAAAATTCACCACTGAAATATATAAATAATCCTACTGTTTATATCAATTGCTTGGAATTTTATGATCAGAACTGTGGCATTTACAATTGTACACATCAGAGATCAAGGGAGACATATAAATGTTTTGAATAGAACATAGTTCATTATGGTTCTTTTAATCCATAGAGTTTTATGAGCTTTAGAAGGGACTCCATATAAAATTAGACCACATTCAACCAAATAAAATGCACTGAAATAAAATGGGTGAATCTCCATGAATATTCAGCTCTGCAATGCTTTTCCACTGCTTAAGGATACACTGCTGAAGTCCTTGATGCTAAATAACACCCTAATGATTCTTTCTGTCAGCTAAAAATCTAAAATATAAAAATAACTGTAAATATTTATCCATCATTACAGGAGCAGATCTCTATAAAGAACAAGATAATCACTGTGCAATGTTTACATATTTATTTTAAATGCAGTGAAGGCTTTCCTCTAAACCTAAAAGAGTGGCAATAGTATCTTTTACTCTATGTAAGGAGCAAATTTAGGTGGAGTTTCTATTTGTTGAACCTCCCAAATGATGAATGATTAATAAACTTCTAAGCCTCCAAAAATAAGAATGTTTAAATATAAATAAAATACTCAGATACAATAGATGGCATTAATTTAATTTTATGTCTTTTATATTTTAGATGCCTCTTTTAAAGATAGTCCCTTAATCATCTTTATTTGTAATCAGTGGAGAGAAATAGAAACTGGGATTCACTCCTCCCACTGCAGAGGTTGAAAACAGTCCAAATTATTTAAAAAATATAATATTTCTCATATATGATGATTCTGTTTAAGTTCAGTGGTCGTTAAAGCCACTAAAGCTGGAGTCTGTTGGGGTGTGTGGAGCTTCACCCCTTTGTGCAAAACCACAGGGATTCTCAGCAGAAGATCTGACTCAGGAGTTTCTAAAAGTCAGTGAAGTCAACAAATTGTGAGGTTGGTGTGGTTTGGGAGGAGTGAGGATTTTTATTTACTACAGCACTTTAGTTTACCTTACAGCTCTCCTCACACCCCACTTAGAGCAGAGAGCTCCCAGCAAAGTCTCGGTAACAGATTGGTGGTGTCAGCAAGGTGTCAGGCACCGAGGCAACACTGAACAAAGCTGCACTTACAGCTCCTACCAGGCTCTTATAATGAATGAACAGGAGCAGCATCCTCCATGAGAGACCCCATTAAAGGTGTTTTAATGAGCAAAATGCCTGAACTTTCCAACCTGCTGCCACATTAAACCTTACTTTACTTTGCTGCCCATGATTTATTCCTGCACAGTCCCTTTTCTCATGCAGGTTTTTATGGGGGGTTTGCACCATGGATTGGGTTGGAATATGTCACAACAGCTTCATTAAAAAGCCACACTGTTCAGGCACACATCAGTCTTGATGAAGGACAGAGGACAAAAAAGTAGGACCAGATTTACCGTTTCATAAAAAGAGCAAATCAAACCAAGCTTTTGGTGGAAACTCAGAAGAGTTTTAGACTCATCTGTCATCCCTGTAGTTGCACAACTAAATTTTAACTATTCCAGTGTTATGATCATGCACTAGATTCAAATAGGGTTTTATGATTTACTCTAAACATATTTAACTCTGCCTTGGACTCACCCTATTCAGGGCAGTATGTGAATACAGGAGCTCATCTGTTCATCACCATGAGGCAAGGACAACCCTGTTCCCAGTGTTTGTCAAGGTCCTCTGAATAATTTTGTTATAAGGACCACCACGACTCAATCTCCTTGCCTGTGTGTAACCTGTGAGGCTTTTTCTGGGGGGTAAACATGTGATATATCCCAAAGGAAAAAAAAAACAAAAACAAAAACATGCAGGACTTTTATAAGTGTGTGCATTTCCCTTCAGAACTTGGACACTTGGTGCATGGAGTCTGACTCCAACACATGGAGGATAAATAATGATGCACCTACTTTCAGTGATTAATGCAGGGCACTGTAACCATGTGCAATACCAGACATCCTTGTGGATCCTGAAGATCCTAAGATCCATGCCCAAAGATTCTGCTTTGAGTGTTGTCTGAGTCATGTCAAATATTTCAAAGCACTGCTTCAAGAAAGAATTCCAGAAACATCAAAAACGCCCCTTTGCCCTCCAATTCGCAGCAGTTGCCTAAAAGAAAATTAAAAGAAAAAAAAAAAACAAAACCAGAAACAAACCAAAGAAAAACACAAACAACAACAACAAACACAAACCAACAACAACAACAACAACAACAACAACAACAACAACAACAACAACAACAACAACAACAACAACAACAACAACAACAACAACAACAACAACAACAACAACAACAACAACAAAAAAAAAAAAAAACAACAAAACCAAACTAAAACAAAACAAAGAAAACCTAAACAAACACAGCAGACTCTCAAAGTAGTAGCAGTTTTTCCTTTCTATGAGTGCTCACCTTGGCTCTTTTAGCTTTCAGAAGCTGTTTTTTTAATTCCTCTTACTGATGAAATAGGTGTCTGTACTTGTAGGAGGACACAGAAGGACAAAATTGTCCACTGCTTTAAGTGTGCAACCACAGGCAACCAACAAAGCTTCTTTGATTTTCTGTCATATGTCATCAAGATTCAGCACTTCTTTTAATCTCTGCTCCTTTCCCCAATGCATCCAAACATTTATGCCTTTTTTTCCCTTCCCCTTATATTTTTTCTTGTTTTCTGGCTGAACTTCTGCTCCTGGAACCTTTGTGCCTGTGCAGCACAACTTTCTGAAGAAGCTTCATCTGCTTCATCTGCAGTGTGAGCTCCAGGGCTGGTGCAGAGCTGGTCTCAGGCACCAGCTCTATATAATTAAGTGTAGGCAATAAGATGCAAGGAATACTTTCAGTTTATTTGCTTTGTGAGGAATCACACTCATCTGGGTCAAAATGGCATGACAGATAGTTTTTCATGCCATCTGTTTCTGTAAAACACACACCCTGCTCCTCAGTGCAAGGTTAACCCTTCTCCTCGTGTTTTGTCACTCACCCTGGATTGCTCCTGGACAGGGCATTTTGCAGAGGCCAAACCCTGGAAAAGCCTTGACACTATCAAGACACAAAGACATTAAAATTTTTGCTGTCCCAGGGGACACAGCCTGTCAGTAGATTCTGATCATTGGCATCATTAATGAGATTGCAAAGACTCAGAGTATCTCGTGTTGGAAGGGACCCATAAGGATCATCAAGTCCAAATCCTTGCTCCATGCAGGACTCCCTAAAACTAAACCATGTGACTAAAAGCACCTTTTAATCCTTGAACTCTGACATTTTTAGCATCCTCACATTTCAACAGAACCATGAATTATTCATCCTGTTTCAGGAAGAAAAGCCATATCAAAATGTGACCAAAGCTGACAGCACCTTATTTGCTCATTTGCTTTGTCTCAGCTCCCTCTCAAGGTGTTGTCCCTTATGCTGCTGCCTTCATTTCCTTGGTGATCCACTTGAGAGCACACAACCAACAGCTTTCCTAAAACATGGTCACTGCCAAGCTTCTGTAGGTGGGCAGCACTTGGATCAACCCTGTTCTGAGTTGTACCTCACTAAATTCACAGGAATGTCATGTACCAGTGGTTTCTGAGCTGCAGGCTACAGGGTAATGGCTGCAATTACATGGGGAACATCTGTCCTCCCTTTATCCTTTTCCTGGTGACACTGATGGCATTGGACATTATTCTCTAGAGAACAACCTATATTAGGAACCCCCCAGGGCTGGGGTCTGCCAGAATGGGGCTGCAGAGTTGAAATTTCAGCAGGTACAGTACCATGATAAAGCCTTTTTTAATGTGTCTTCAGCCACACCTGAGAGAACGCACAGTGACCAAAATCACATCCCTTCAAACAGAAGCTGTTCCAGATGCACTTCTGTTTTCTCTGTGGCATTCTTACCAACAGATTACCTGGTAAGAACAAATTAAAAAGAAACCCAAAATATTTAAAATTAAATTCCATTAATTTAGTTTTCTGAAATGACCATGCTGACTGTCCTGGCATACATTACAACGAGGGCTGCTGTGAAGAGCCAGAATTAACCCAGATTTTGGGATCACAAGCTTTTCCCCAATGGGCACAACTTTGGGAAAAGAGAAACAGAACAGGGTAACCAAAGTGCTGCTGTGTCAGGAAGGTTTTTTTGGGTCTGTTTGCTGTGAAGGCAAAGCCATAGCAGCTACCACAGTCCCTGGCCTTCTACATGGGCAGTGTTTTTCTTCCTCTCCTGCTCTGCAGCTCAGGGTTGTCACTGTCACTCTTCACGAGGCTGCTCTGTAGCCAGAAGCACAGAAATGCAAGGTGCATGGAAGGGAAATAGAGCCCTTTGAAATGAGCAGGGAAATGGAATGGAGTTCTCCAAGCAGTGTAGCTGAGGAGGTGGGAATATGTGTGATATGTGTGGGAGCAGAAGGAGAAGGCATGTATTTTTAAGACAATTTTACTATCAAAAGTAGAATTTTGTTTAATCTGCCCTCTCCTTCAGCATCCCATTCAAGCAGTTGGTGCTACAGCACACCAGATTTGGGGTTTGCTCTTTTTCTCACCATCCTTGTATGTGTCTTCTACAGTTTCTAAATCTTTCCTCAAGTCTGTGTTTGTACTTTGCCTGTTTTTCTGTGTTTCCATCAGCTGTCTTCTCTTGTGTCTTATTTTTTCACTCCCTCATTTAGTTTCTCTTCTGTCTTTCTGATTTACTGTGTTCTACTGGCTTCCCTCCAGCTTTGCAGCAGTATTTGTCCTCACAGCATCTTGCAAGGTTTTCCTTGTACAGCTAGGTCTTTTCTTTTCCTAAATTATTAAAAATTCTAGGTCTTTTCAGACTTCTTTTTCAAGTGCAACATTTTCAGGTGTATATTTGAGACACTCCCACCAACATCTGCTCACCTATTAAAAAGAAATGAAAACCAAACAGCTCTTGCTGTAGAGGTGTTGGATCAAGCACTGTTTGCCTAGTAAGAAAGAAAAGCAGAAGGATTCTTTAGGGGGAAAAAACTCAGTCAAAACCAAAAATGTAATATATAAACACATCTCCACCACTCCTCATTTTGGGAACAGTGACTCAAATCTCCCAAAAGTAGGCACCTGGGGACTGGTTGGCTGAATTACCCTCCAAGCTCTGCTGGATCACTGATCCCCTCTCTGCTGACTTAGACTTGGTTTCCACGTGGACATTCCCATGCAGACCCTTGTATTGTGTTGTCTGAAGAGACTGAACACTGCCCACAGAGTCCACCAAACTCACTAAATATCTCGTTCCAGAAAAGAAAGTCTTTCAAATCCTAGACCTGTTCCAGAGTTCAGGAGTGAAGTGGCACATCAGGGCTCAGTTCAGTCACAGACACAAAGGAATCTCGTGCCCTTTGAGGTGCACTGGGCTATCCAAAGATAACCAGACACATTTGGCAGATGCAGCATTGAGCCTGTGTGTTTTGGGGTGTTACCTCAGGCCAGGGAGGGTAACCCCAGACATCTCAGACACCTGTGCTCAGTGGAGCTGCACTGTGGGCACCTAAGGGAGCCTTTACTAAAATTAGACAATTGCTATAAGCACCAATCTCAGCTTTGACCACGTGACAATCCTTCCCTCCCCAGTCAGCACACACAACTGTGCTGCTCTCACCTTGGAAGGCTCCCTTGCAGGGTACTGCAGTTTCCCTATTTATTCTCTGTAATCTAGGTCCCACTCAAAATAAGAATTTTTAATTATGAGGGTGGTGAGGCACTGGTGCAGGTTGTCCAGAGAAGATGTGGATGCCCAGTTCCTGGAAGTGTCCAAGGCCAGGTTGGACAGAGCTTGGAGCAACCTGGTCTACTGGAAGATGTCCTTGCCCATGGCAGGGGGTTTGAAATTAGATGTTGAAGGTCTCCCTCAACTCAAACCATTCTATGATTTTATGATTTGAGGTTATGAGGTTTTGGGTTGTTTTGTATTATATATATAGATAATTATTTCAGCACTGCATCACGAGGCTCAGATGATCTCAAACAATACTTCCACCACATGGATTGGCCTGAGGCTGGATATGCAGCAGTGCTCCTGTTTTTCAAAGACTAACAGCTGTAGGTATTTCCTACACTCCCTCACCTCTTTTGAAGATGTGAGCCTTCCTATTGTTTTGTTCTCCATGTCATCCCCTTCATACCTTATTTTTCTCTCTAAAATGTGCAGTGTCCCCAGTGAACACCTCCCCAATCTGTTCTCCATAATTTCCCTTCAAACCACAGGCTGCCCTCCTGCTCAGTCTAGTTGTTTGATTCTTTCTGATAGTTCTGTTTCCAAGCTGTCCTGTCAGAAACCCAGTGAAATTCTGAGCATGTAGTGCTCTGTGTCTCTCTCACTTTACAGAAAACAAACAATTATGGCCAAAATCCACCCATGAGATGTTACTGCAGAATTAGATATGTCTTGAAATTATCATCGTTGGCAGGGGCTGAGAACTCCTATACCAAGGTCCAACTATCCTTAAACTTGTGAAACAATGAGATATTTGTACAAATTCAATACTGCTCTGACATAATTTCTCATTATAATGAGAGTACAATAATAAAAGCATCCATACATATTCACAGAAAATATTCAGATTCCTTTGGAAAATAGTTTTTTCTCCTTTGGCTCTCAGATTACCAGCATCATATTATCAGCTGCAGTTGTCCTGTCCATCCTTTGAGCTGGACTTTGTCACCTCCTAAGTGTCCTCATTTTGAGCCTCTGTGAATCAATAGTCTCCAAAAATGGGCTTAGGTTTTAAATTTTCTTTCCTCTTTCTGTGTTTTTCTTTCTCTATGGAGTATCTTGGCTAGAGGAAGTCTTTAGAACTATGGAGATGAGCTCACATTTAATACTGATGTCCCTCCTCAAGCCAACTGCAAATGACAAGAGTGCTTTGATCTCCTGAGGGAGAGAATTTTCAATAATTACTTACTTCAGCCCTACTAATTCTCAAAGTAAAAGAAAGACTTATCTTGGACTCCAGGACTGGGGAGGCAGACCCAGAAGCTGAGCCTTGAGGAGTTAAGAGCACCAGGTTGTTTAGCTGAAATATTTTGCTTGGCTTTCTCTTTGTGCTGCAGAGAATGCACTCCTGGTGTGCTCAGGCTTGATGAGCAGGGCTTGCTTTGTTAGAAACAGCCACAGAGGCTGAGACTGGCAGGCCTGGGAAGGGCTCTGCAGTGAGGAGGCTGCAGAGGAGTGAAGGCCAGCCAGAGCCCCAGCTGAGCAGCCACACTCACCCTCCCAAGCTGGAACTTTCTCTGCTCTGCACTCTCCTTTCCCAGCTCTGCTGGCAGCAGTCCCTGCTTTGCTGCTCACCTGGGGAATGTGAGGGCTCTCAGTCACAAAATCCCCTGTTCAGGGCCACTGCTGCTGCTGCAGCTGAGCAAACCTCTACCTGTGTTTGGAAGGAGTGGCAGATGCCAGGAGTGGCTCAGCTCCAGGATCAGACGTGGGATGGCAGCAGCTTGGGGGGTTTTGTTCAGCTGTTCTATGACAGAAAGGGGGTGGGAGGTGCTACCTGAGATCTGGGCCATGGAGCTGAGGGCTACATGGCTGTAAAATTAAAAACAATACATCAAACCAATTATTTAATTGTAGCTTAATATGAACTCTTTGATGTCCTTTGATTTATGTTTGTCAGCATGTAAAGTTCAACAAATTATCTCTCCTGCTATGCCGTGTATGGAGCTGTGGCTTTGATAATTTATGGTTTTGGGACCCAAGAAAAAGTACTGAAAGGTCACAGTCCACAGCTTGGAGACTGTGGAGGTAGAAAGTCAGAAATATTAGAGAAACCAGAGAAAGATTGTATGGGAAAATACAAGCCAGACCTTACATGTGACTTTTGCTTGGTGTTGGTGGGAGAATTGTTGCTGTCCTGCTGGAGCACAGTGCATAATCAAAGAGTGGAAAGCACTGGGATGCAGAAAAGCCCTCAGGTATCCAAAGCATAAGATTAAATAAAATCAGTGCAATTTGCATTTTAAACATCTTTTGGGGGACTCTGTGGCTTGTGAGTTGCTATATTGGATTATAAAACTGACTAGATTAAATGTCTTGCACTTTGTGCAGCAGTCCAGTTTTTCAACTCACCCATTTTAGGAGGCTTCTTCTCTCTCCTCTTTCATTCCACATGCAAAAAACCCAAACAAAAAAAGCAAAAAACCCAATCATGGAATCTAGTTTGTACTATCCTTAAATAAGCGGGTTTTTTCAAATACCTCCTTTTTCATTGCTAAGGAAAAAAAATTTTACAAAAACATGCATCTCAGCCCTGTTTCCATTCATTTTTAAATGATTACAAATGTGACTTTTAGCACTTTTTAATTGGAGTGTAATGGGGCATCACTAGATCCTGTAACCTTGCAGTCTGGCCTTTATCTCCTCTTATAATTTCACTTAAATGTTGAATTCAACAGGAGCCATGGCTGTTTCTATTAAGACCAAATTAGACCCATGCATGGAGGAGAATAATGTTAGACACCCATCAAAAGTGAGCAGTGAGCTCATGGTGCATTTTTGTCCACTACACCATTGTCAGTCTGTGTGTTTGTGGGACTCCTGTCTGGCAGAGCCACAGTGTCCAGCAGTGGCAGCAAGGCTGTTTCAACACTTGACTCTGCTAACAGCCAGTGTGAAATCTATATTAATGTTTAACAACCCAACAAGATAACATTCCAGCTGATCTGATTTTTTCTTTTTTCTTTTCATCCAGTAAAATTTACTGAGAAGTGCAGAACTATTTACACATTAATCAGAATATTCACGTCTTGGGACTATCCATAGCACTGTTCCTTTCACCAAGCTCAGTGTACCTGTAGATTGCTTAAATTTGCTTTTGCAGAGCCAGTAAGTGCTTTGCAGTAATTCCAGAAATCATCCGGATTTACCTCAGTTCTCACAGCTTAATTGTGAGGGTAGGGTTGGCATTACACACCCAGTAATTTGGAGGTAAGGTAATCATAGAATCATAGAAGGGTTTGGGTTGGAAGGGATCTTAAAGATCATCCAGTTCCAACTCCCTGCCATGGGCAGGGACACCTTCCACAATCCCAGGTTGCTCCAAGCCCTGGCCAACCTGGTCTTGGACACTTCCAGGGATGGGGCAGCCACAGCCTCTCTGGGCAACCTGTGCCAGGGCCTCAGCACCCTCAGAGAATTTCTTCCTGATACCCAATCTAAACCTGTTTTCTTTCAATTTGAAGCCATTCCCCTTTGTCCTGTCACTCCATGTCCTTGTAAAGAGTCTCTTTGCATTTTCTTGTCAGCTCCTTCAGGTACTGGAAGGCCACAGTTAGGTCACCCCAAAGCTTCTCCTTCCCAGGATGAACAATCCCAATTTTCCCAGCCTTTCCTCATGGGAGAGGTGCTCCATCCCTCTGACCAGCCTGGTCTCACCTCTGGGCTGGCTCCAGCAGGTCCATGTCCTCGCTGTGCTGGGAACCCCAGCACTGCACACAATTATCAGATACTCCACAGGAGTGTCTCGAACTTAACCAAAAACAAAGGAACTGAAGCTATTCAGACTCACTTTGCAGTGCCCACAAAATGTTAGCAAGGAGAAGAGAATGGAAGCAGAAAACAACATTTGTAAGTTTGCTAGACAAATATTTTCCCTTACAGGTGGCTTAATACTTGGGAAAGCTCACAAATAGAATTGAGCAGGGAACAAAGTAGATTAACTTACACAAGGAAGTACAGTAGGAAAAAAAAAGCTAAACTTTTTTTTCAGCATAAGATCCATGTACAGTTTGTTTAAATTCATCCCTGTGTATTTATTATCTGGTTTTACGCTACATATGATTTAAAAATAAAATTAATAGATGGGAAATTTAAAGTATTTTTACACATTTTACCCCTGAAATACCAAAAGAGATAGTTTTAAGTGTATTTTAGATGCTTCCCTTTATACACAATAGATACAACACTTGTTTTCACTGAAACCTAATTTCTTAAACCAGAAATGATAATTCAAAAATCTCCCAAGCCTTTCAGACCTCAGTGTCTGCGAGGATTCAGAGCAGTAGATAGGTGAATACAAAACCAACCACAGTAATTTCTGACCTTTTCCTGTTTGTTTCTACCCCCAGGTCATTTCCACGCACTCCAGCAATGCCCAGAACTGAGGTCTCTCAGCTCTGTGCCATCCTGGATTATTTTCCTGAAATATCATCCTGAACAGAGTCACTCACTGGGCTTGTCACCCTTCCTCACTACATCTGCTGGGAGCAGAGACTGGAGGATCTCCAGAGCTTGGGAAGGGGTTCCAGCCCTTGCTGGCAACATGGAAAAACATTGACGAGGGCTGGGTCACGTTGCTGTGACCTGACACAAACCCTTCATCTCAGCCTGGCACTGCTCCCTTTGTGGGGCCTTTCAAGGCACTGCTGGGGAGATCAGCATGTGTCTGAGGACCTTCCCTGCACTGGTGGACACGCTGTGATCGGAGTTTGCCAAAGCCTCTATTCCTCTGTCATTCCGTCAGAGCGGGCTGTGCGATCATACGGATCAGAGAGTGGCAGAGGAAGAGCGTGGTCTCAGAGAAAAGGCTCTGCTTCAGGTCAAACCCACTACCTGGCTGTCCCGGTTTGGACAGG
>VZRX01014844.1:0-12624 GCA_013398075.1 Notiomystis cincta
TGCAAGGAGCAGGGAGCTGGATTGATCCATATGGGTCCCTTCCAATTGGAAATATTCTAGGATTCTGTGATTGTGTGATTGTGTTTTTGGGTTTGCTCAATTTGCAGTATTATCACCATATTCAAAATGGTAGAAAATTGAAATTAATTAAATGCTATTTTACATATCATATATGCAAAATATTATACATAAAATGTTAATGTAAATGATATAGTAAGCGAACCAAGAGAATGTTTTTATTTTGTATAAACACTAATATGACTTTCAGAAATTTAGAAGATACAGTGGTTTTGAGTAATCACCTATGATGAGTTACAGCCATGTGTAGTGGTAGAAGGTCTTTACTATCAACTGAACATTAATAATGTAATAAACAAGACTGACCCTTACTTATGATGCAAAACCTACATTTCATTCATTATAGACTGCTGAATAGTGATATTTTACAAGCCTCGAATTTATTAATTGTACTGGTGTTTCTAAAATTATTTTTTAGGAACAGTTAGACAGTGAGAGCATGAAATTGAAACAACTTGAGGACAAAAGCAATCAAAAGGAAATGAAGCTTTTATCTATTATTTCCAATCAAGATAATAAAATAAGAAATCTGGAAAGCAAATTGCAAGAATTAAATGAAGCACAAAAGGGTATACAGATGCCAACGTATAAAAGGGAGGTAAGAAACCAAGTAGAGATAAAATAAAAAAGACAAGCGTTTGTAAATTATTACTTTTCTCAAACATGAAATGTTTGGAATTCGTACTAATTATTCTAACAAACTTATTTTAAATTTCATCATTCTGTAACTACGAGGAAATTGTCACATTATACAAAGCACATAGGGAACACCATTAAATACATATTGGTTAGTTTGTATGTTAATTATTTTATGGTATGTCTTGAAAATTTTCATATTTGTGAAAACTCCAGATTAGCATTTCTGGTTTATAATTTTCAGTTGGAAGTTTTCACCAGAACTGAGTTGATTTTTTCATTTTTATGCCACCCTGTTTTCGTTACAGAACAGCATCCAGGGTGCTATTCTGTCCTGGTGAGATAGCTAGAGTGCAGTCACTGATGTGAATCTAACCATGTATCCACATATTAGCTACCTAATGTAAGGTGAACACAGGTAAGGGTAGGAGCACAGCAACACATAACTAGTTGCTATTAGAATTCCTGAGCGTTGCTTAACTTACTGTGGCAAGCACTTATATCCTGTGTTGCTGGGTGTAAGGCAGCTCAAATGTGTCTGCAGGAGCTGCAGCTGCACTTCAGCCTTACAGGTAAGACACACCTGCAGGCTGTGGGCCTGTGGTTATAGGCAATGTATCAGCTATACAGATTTCTAAGCTTACACATCTCTGGAATCAGCTGATTTGGCAGGCATGCTCAAGTTCGTGTCTGACTTGGAGCACATATGAACTACCCAGGCCATCTGGTAATGTAGCTCTAGTGGAACTGCAGCTTAGTGACTGGTTATTATGAAAACTTCCCTTAATGCCTGGCAGATGTAACACTATGTAATACTGGAGCGAACCACACGGTGGTAGTCAAAGTTAATAACTTATTTAAAAAACTGCTAGAACTCCTGACATATTAGCTTCCGATGTGTTCATTGAATTTTTCATGAATAAATTTATTTTTAAGAGGTAAAATAGCTGGGTAACAAGCTTATACAAAAGACAGAATCTTACCGTATACATGACTGAAAAAGAATTACAATCAAGCAGTATTCTTAGAACCAGTGCCCTTTCAAGGGAGTATGAGCAGAGAAATGCCACACTGAGTTAATAAGTTAAACTAAAAGGAACTAGGAATTTCACACAAACTGCTTTTGTCATTTTGACAATGCTTTGAGAGCTTTCAACAGGACTAGGTGAAGGACCCTGTGACATTTTTATTCATATCAAGGTGAAGCGCAAAATTAATATGCTAACATGCTCAATATTTTCATATTTTACTTCAAGGTGAAAAGTAAGAAAGTTGTTCCAGATAAGCCTGAATTATCCCTAGGGATCTCTGGTATTTCACCTATGCCTGAAAGGTAAATACTTCTGCAGCATTTTTCAAATTTGCTTTTGGCTTTTCTGCAATAAAGTAAGGCCAGCTATTTCCCTCTTTTCTACACAGTACCTTGACAACTGGCTGGGCAGGGAGTTGGGAGGGGGGAGCATCAAAGGTCAGAGATCTAAGGCAGGAAGATAATAGAGCCAGCAACTATGTGGAATCATAGCTGGGGCTTTACAAGTATGGAGGGCTAAGCTGGGAGGGAGAAAGATAGCCACCTGGTTCAGCAGGAGGTTCTAAACTCTGGGAAACAGCAGCTGGGGTTTGGCTAAGCATTAACTGCCTTGCATTAACTCTTCTGGACAGGAATGTACAGCCATTCTGGATTAACTGACGGCAGCACAGCACAGGAGCCTGCTGTACTGCCAGGAAGAGGTCTGATAGGCAGCATGAAGAAATAATTCTTGGCCTGATCCATCCTAAATGAGGGAGTTTGAAACCAAGTTTATCTATAAGCTGAAGCCAGCAAGCCCCTGCTATGACCAAAGGGGTCAAAAGCAGTAGATTTCCTCTTCTGTCAGTGATTTCAGTAAAATATTGACCAAAATCTTAGGTTTGCATTTTTCATAGGATAGGCAGTAATGCCACTTTTAACAACTTTGCTGAAGTCAAATAGAAGATTCTCTAAGGTGAGGTTAGGGGAGTATTAAGGTAAAGTATTGTAAATTCTTGCTGTCTTCAGGCATCTGCTTTTGACCACTCCCATACATAGGCTAGGTGAACTACATGGATCTTTAGTCTGGCTCACTACTTTTTTATGATAAGATAGAGAGGAAATAAGATTGAAATGTGAGAAAGACTTGTTTGTCTTTTTGATTTACATCTAAGAAATGAAAAACCTTTACCTGTCTTCTGTCTCCCTGCTCTCAAATAGCTCCCTTACTTTACTGTTTTCTTGGAAAGAGGTATGTGACTGGTAAGATTACTGGTGATCTTGCACTAGTAAGATTATAGTATCACAAATGTCTAGCAAATTAAGACTGCTTCATCTAATCATAGCTATATTTCAAAGTACTGATTAGAAACTTCAGTTATTTTTATTTCTTATTTATCAAAATATCTGAAAAATCAGAATGGGTTAACAGTAGCAATTTTAACTCTTTCTGTAGATTTTTTTTTTCAAATGAGGTACAAATAGACATTTGTGTCTTCAAAAAGTGAAACACAACAGAAGTAGGAACACAGTCTCATTGCTATATGAATAAGCAATAAAAAAGGAAAATAATTCACTGGATTAAAGAAAAATCATTTTTGAGATCTTTTGATGTAAAGATGCAAAAGAGAACACAAATCCGACTTCACTTTTTCATCCTTGAAGTTCATTTTATAAAATCCATTATATTATGCCTAAAAATATAAATTACTCGGCAAGTTTATCAAAATTTCACAGTGAATTTTATGGATGCATCTAACTAAATAACAGTGCCTTTGGGCAAATAAACTCACACCAGCATGAACTATTTTTACCATTCTCAGTGCAGATAACTAAATGTCAGATTCCCATATGATACTCTGAAAAAGATATAATACAGAATACAAAGAAAAGTCATATGATATTGTATGAAACCAGAGGGAATGAGTTCACAAACTCCTCCCCAAAATGCCAGGTAGACAGAGAAGGAAAGAGCTGTAACAAATGCTTGTGTGTTCCTTCTTCTGCAGTCTGAAGTGCACTGGCAACAACAGAAAACAATGTTCATAGTGGCAGCATCTTATTTTCCCTAGAATTACAGTGGAAACAGTACCCTTGGGAAAGATAAACTCTTCCACAAAATACCTGAAAGAACTGAAAGGCTGGATTTTTCGGGGTGGTCCTTGTAGGGTCAGTTCCTGTGTTCAAATATATGTGTATGATTTGACTAAACAACTCTTTGACAACATTTCCTTTTCCTTTTTCTGCTTGCTTTTACTGAGGAGAACAAAAATATGTATACATATGTTGAGGAACAAGATATCCAAGAAAACTAGCTTATACTATTGTTTTTCTCTGGTTTGTGGGTGTGACTAGATTAAAGGTCACAACAAGCTGAATTGGTTGACTCTTTAATTTACAATTTTGATCTTCCAGAGAGAATCTGGAGACTATTTTCCAGGACATGAAAGAAGAGTGTCATCGAATATGTATGCTAGCCAGAAAACAAACAGACCAACTGAGTATATTTAAGATAAAGCCAGAACCTGAAACTGGTAATATCATACTTAAGCTCTTATTGTGATTCAACTGTTTGAAAGCTTTGCTTTATATTTGAAAATACTGCAAATTACACATACATAGAAGTACTTCCACTGTTTACCATCTGCCTTTTTCAAGTCTGTTCACATGGTGCTCAGTATTTCACCAAGAAAACGCACCGCCAGTTTTGGCATTCTATGACGAATGCTCCAAATCACATGCTATAAAAGACAGTCATCACATCAATGGCTCTTGTAATTGTTTTGTCCCTTGGAGTGAGAGGCAGGCACTTACTACATGTGATATCCCATCATACTGTGTGAATGACAGCGCTTGCTTGCTTTTAATTTAGCTGTCAGTTCAAAAGATGTCTGCTATGAATGCCTCTAGCCCCGTATCTGTTAGAGGAAAACTGCCGGACTGAGGAGGCTCAGAGGACTTATTTTCTAGACATCCTTGTGCAGACTTTTAAGCACTGCTTCTTACATGGGACAAGAGCTTAATTCAACACTTCCTGAAAACAAAGGGAAGGCTTGATTTTTGTTGAAACTATGAGAGATTCTCAATGTCCAGTTCTGCTAATGCTTACCTTTAACGCAATGTAAGATACTGTGGATATTCTCTACTAACTTTTCTTAATAATAGGATCAGACTCTTAAGTGATTTCAATAAACACCTGCCAAATGCACGCAGTTGAAGCAAAAGATACTGATTTCAGCACTTGGTTTTAATTTAGGTCATCCACTACTGAAGTTCTGTTACATGAAGTGCTGACATGTATTTTGTTGCTTCAAATTGCTCTGTCTGAACAGTATTGTGATAGTCTGATTGTATGCTAATAACTTCATTATTTGGGGTGGGAATTTTGGAGGAAGTGTGTTTGGCAACTTACTTCAGAATGGTTTTGATTTCTCTAATGAAGTGCCTAACTCAAGTGTGTGAAAAGCCATACATGATATAAGCTATATAGATGATAAAAGAAGTGCTTAAGTCAGCTGTGTATAAAGGTATACATGACAAAAGCCATATAGATTTAATGTTTGATTTGTTACTTCTGTGTTCCACTGTCAGAAAGGTGCTGTACAATCAGTTTTAACTGAAGTTATTCTCTCACCTGGTTAGGAGTAACTATAACCATTTTTATTGACATAGTGCCAAAAATGAAGGGCAAATTCTCGAAACAAAGGGAAAATATGGTCCCATTTCTGAATAGTTATTCAGTTTAAATATTTAACTAATTTGGAAACCAGTGGGAGTTGGGTACCTGAATACCTTCTAAAATCGTGCTCATGGTGCCTAGCATGTTCTTGGCACTGTGTGAAATGATTTGGGTTCCAGCTTCTATTTCTGCCAGAACACTTCAGTAAATATGCAAGTATGTGTTAAGAGTATGGGACAACATAATTTTCAATAAAATGAAAATGTTTATACCCATAAATCAAAGAGAAATATAATTACAAGAAAAGAGTATTTCCTTTTATTTCTGTTCGGATAGTTTTTGTGTCAGAACTAATGTTTGTGGAAGAGAACTACACCTTGATCTGATTTTAAAGAGAAAAAAAATAACAGTTACAAATCAGAGAAGGAAGACAAAAAAAAATACCCCAATGCCACATTTTTAATAACTATATTTCAATGGACTATTTAATATTTTCTTCATTCTTTCTTCACAGAAATACAGTTTTCCATGCCGATACAGTGCACTGATAAAACTGATGAACAAGCAGAAGAGCTTTTTAAGCCTCGGGTTATAAAGGATATAAATAGAGGTGCATCATGCATCACATCTATCACACCAAGAGGAGTGGGCCAAGATGAGGACAACAACTCTGTAGAATCACTTTCTAAATTTAATGTCAAGTTTCCACCTACAGACAATGACTCTGCTTTCTTGCAGAGCACTCAGGAAAAACCAACAGTTCCTTGTACTGGTACATCTGAAAACATGCTTCAAGATCATCATTTTAACCTGGAGCACAGAGACCGTGCTGTTAACCTCAGTAAATTGGAACCTAACTCATTTGAAGCTCATGGCATTGATCTCATGACCTCAGCTTTACAAAGCTTAACTACTGTTGACAAAACAAACCCCTCAGATCATGCAAAGATGCCCATAGAAAATATCTGTGACAAACCATGTTTAAAAACAACAGACAGTGGTTTCACATTTATACCTAAGCACACAAATCAGGGTGTACCTGAAGTAACTTTTTCTTTAGAAGCTGCTGGAACAACCGTCAGAGGTCCTCATCAGGTATCTTTCTATAAATATTCTATATTTCAAAAAATGGTAATGATTCAGACACACATTTTGCAAATATCTTTGAGATGGGATTAATATATTCTCTAAGAAACTTCATCAGTCTTTTTTTAAGACAATATCTCTTGTCAGTTCTTCCTAATACTATAGAATGTGTACAAAATGCTTTTTCAGTGGAACATCAGGAATATAAGCAGAAATAAGCACTGGATGGTTGTACAAATTTCAGTTCATCTAGATATTAATTGCTTCTATATCTATTTCAAAGCTGTCATTAATCCTAAATTGCCCTCTAGATTGCTTTCTTTCTACCCTTGATCTCAGTTGAATAGGGCACACATTTGTTTTAATTGTTTTGCATGTACAGCAGAGAATAGGAAAAATGGACCAATTAAAAAGCTAAACAGATAAATAATTCCACTATGAAAAAAATAGCTACTTTTTAACTCTATCTGAGGTATCAACCCTATTCCTCTGCTCTAAGAAACTTAAATTTTTGTCATTGTAGGAAAAAAGCAGAATTATTTTTTCAAATGAAGGACAGCTTGCTAAAATATTTTGTTTTAGATTTATGTATGTAATTTGGGCTTAAATTTCAGTTATAGCCTGAAGTCCATGGGAGCTTCTGAGAACAAGGCCCAGTTGCTGTAATGCAGAAAAACATTTTGGGATGTTCTGACACTCACATCTCTGAATACTTTGCCTCTTTTGTGTAACTCCCAGTCTCAGCTGAAAGCTGGCAAAATTATGGAGTTTCATAGTCTGATTTTGTGTTTGTTTGGTTTTTTATTTCTGTGGCTTTTCTGGTACCTTGTGAAAGGACAGATTTTCAAGAATAAGCAAATAGTGATAATCAGGAATTCTCTGAGGGTAGAATTCACCTATTTTTCCTATTTACATGGATGAAGTTTTGTGTTCTTTCCTGATGACAAGGTACCTGCAGCAGAAGACGTTTACCTCTCCATTTGGTCACTGCACGACCTGCAAAAGTAGCATTCGGAAAGTGTTTGTAGGACACGATAGCTTTGATGTTTTCTTCTAAAATTTACCCAGTCTGGTTCAATTTTCTATTGCAAACCAGTTCTGAGGGAAAATTTTAAAGCATTGAAAGCTGTTTTAAACGATAAGCTTGATTTTTTTCAAAAGCTAATTTAAATACCTATTTGTAATGTAGGAGATCTCAATTCTATACTAACTTATTAATTACAGTTTTTGTTGTATTTTTCATTGGGTCCTCGGTTAAAGTTGTGACTAAGTTAAACAAATTAACACCTTTGTTTTACTGCTAGTAGAATTCCTGTGGAATTGTGAAGAATTCACTCCATTGCTTGTTACTATCCTCTTTTTCTGTATTCTCCCTCCAGACTGTTCTTTTACTAGTTAGTCTGTGTATTCATTTTTCAATAGATGGCACCCTGCATTGTATATTACAGCAAGTGAAACAGCTGGTATATAGTTATAAATTGATAGGGGAGTATGCAGCTTAAAAAGTACAGAACAGTGGTTGAATAGCAGCAAGCCTCTGACCATTGATATTTCTGCAAAATAAGGAAATTAATTTGGAGCCAGCACCTAAAATGGGAATGATGTATTTTGTGGAGAAAAATGTACTAATGCTAGCACTCAGAGAAAAAAAAAGCTAATGGTGAACTGTTTAGTATTTGAAAGTCATAACTACAATAGCACTGCATTGATTAAAGTGTTATTTCGTATCCAGAAGTTTGTTTGAAACATGCCAGTATTAATTTAGAATCCATTAAGCATGCATCTGTGTATATCAGTATATTTAAATATCCATACTCTTTATTCAGCTGCCTTCAAAATAGATTTTTAAATATTTTTCCTAATTAATTGGACTCAGCTCTAGAGGTTTTTCCTGACCGTAAGTTGTGCTAAATATTTGATCACAGATAATATATATGTAGGTTAAAATACTAATTTTTTTAAGTTAATTGTATACATGCCCTTTTCACTGTGTTAACCTTGGCAAAATTTATGCATAAACTTGTTCTTAGTGTCTTTACCACCTTTCTAGGGGGTGGTTGTGCTGCTTACAGCTTCTATCATCCCTTCCAAAAATGAAGGAAAAGCCAAAAAGGAGAGAATTATATACCTCTTTTTTTTTTCCTAGTGTAGATAAAACTTTAAAGTATTTACTACATATGTTAACTTATAAAATGGAAAACCCCATAAATGCAATAGATTTGGCAACAGTAAGTTCTTGGAACTGCTCTCGGTGTAATAAATTTAGCTCTTTCCTTCTATGTGGATACTAAATCTAAAAACTCAGTACTGTTTTCTTAGAATGTAACTTTAAAAAAAAAAAAAAGTGACTGAAAAGAGCAGTAGATTAAAATAAACATGGATATTAGTGAACCTAGGATTTTACAGACTACATTTAGCTGAGACTTTCATATAGATGCACGTTTATTGGTATTTGCAGTTTGAGGGTTCCACCAAAAATACTTCTAAGTATGTTCGTGATTTTAAAAGCAAATCAGTAGTCTATTAATCTGAGTATTAATGTTTTTGAAATGGAATGTCTGCTTAAATAGATCCCTATTCTGACTAGAATATTAAGCACAAGTTTAGCACTTAAGAAATGGAAGTTAAGTGCCTGCATGTGTGGGTTGCTGCATGAGTACCTCCCCTTGTTATGTTTCCAAGATGACAAATAGTTTTTACAATACTATTTTATCTTTTTTTCAAATGGTGCTTTACATCATATCAGAAACAAGTAATTCTAAACACATTTATGTAGTGTGTTTAAGTGTGTTAACTTGCTTAAGTGTGTCAGTGTCTAGATAGATTTAATATGCAATTTACACCAGCAACATACAATAAGTAGACTCTTTGAGCTGAAAAAAAGTGGTGTGATTGCACTTAATTACTAATTAGTCAATTTAATTATATGGATTGCTGACCATAATGAAAGACAGTAAATCTGCTATTGCTATGTGATAAGCTAAACACTGTTTAAATACAGAATGGGCAGAAAATTGACTCCCAAGAAGTTCAGGGTGGTTTAAAAAGAAGGTTTAACCGCTGTGAAAGCCAGCTTAGTTTTACAGTGAGTTACCATGGGAGAAATAAACAATAGATTCTAACTATTTGGCATGATGAAATTTAAAGAAGAGCTGAAAATTAAAAATCTTGGGTACTGGTACCAAGAAATGTAAAACTTCTAAAGAAACTATTCTGTGAAGTATTCTTCCTTGCTTTTCCATGTGTGAGTGAAGCAAGAGGAGAAAACTGAGCCAAAAAACCCCTGTAGGGCACACTCTCTTCTAAGTTCCATCCCCACACAGAGCTCATACGAGCTTGCTGCCATTCGTTTTACTTTGTAGTCACAAGGGGATGCATTTGGGTTTCAATTTAGTCACAACCTGATTGTCCTGGCCATAGAACGTAACTATTTGATCTTGTGTTGCAAATACTAAAGTTATGAAACTTAAGTTTTAACTTTACTTAGAAAACTGATAGAAGACTTTTTGATTCCTAGTTGGTACAATTCTAAATAGTGTACATTTAGACTCCAGGCTTAAGTGCCTTGAATTCCAGTGTTGAATAAACACTTACTGGCTTGAAACTAACTAGCTCAGGGACCGAGAGCAGTGCAGCTGCTGAACCAAATACCACATAGTTTACAGAATTGCCTGAATGCGTGGATAGATATTCAGGTGGTTCCAGTGAGTTTCATTCTGTCATGGCAGGAGGAATCCCAAACAAGATTATTTGTGATACATTTATACTAAAAGGCAGCCAGAGCAAGCAAGTACCTTAAGCCATGACACTGATGTAGTAATTTTGGAAGTAAACTGAAAACTAGTTACATGTCAATAAAAATGGAAATAAAATATGAATCATATTAAGTCTGTACAAGAAACATTTTATTCTAAGGTAAAAATGTATTTTTTCATTCCTGCTAAATGGCTATTGTGCACTATGACTTCTACAGGAAAATACTGAAATGCAAAGTTAAAAAAAAGCTTTAGTATGTACCAGACTGATATTACAGACTTCTGCTCATAGTGGTATTTACTGTTAATAGATATCAAGATACTTTTAAATATTTACAAGGATAGTGTGTTTATAGAACTTTTGAAAAAATGAAGTCCTATCTTGCTTTTCTTAAATGAGAACTCTCTAGTTAATGTCTCTGGCCAGGCAGGTGTAAAGGAATCCTAATTTAAAGAGGCAGGTTTTTTTTTTTTTTTTTAATATAAATATATACTACAGCATAATGTAAACCACATTGTTAACCTCAGCAATAATAATTTTCTGTTTCTTTTAGCCCATTTGGCAGCCTCAAGACAATGATTTGCTGGCACAAGCATATGCAGACTCTGAACTGAATCAGTGTGGAATATGTGAATTCTGTCGAGAAGTTTTCCCACCATCTCTAACATCTAAGGAAGATTTTCTTCGGCATCTCAATTCCCACTTTAAAGTACAGTCTTAATGTATGAGAATTCAATGGTTCACTGGTTTTGCATACATTTATACATTTTTTTTATTCAATAGATATGATAAGAGTTTAAGAATTAAGACTTCTTGTAACAAGAACTTATGACTGAAATTGTTTGTCAGATAAGCACATCTTTAGTTGTCTTTTGACAAGGCAAAATGAAAATCACTCAGTACTGTACTTCACATTATTGCTTGTTATGCTTCACTATTAACTTTGAGAGTGATGGCAAACACTTTTTTTTCCAATTAATCTTTGCCCGAATAGGCCTGAAATTGTGATTATATTTATAAATATAGACTTGCAGGATTAATGCCTTAATCTGGCTGACAGAAATTGGTGTAATGCTAGGATTTTTTTGACAATATCCAGTGATATCCTGAAGTAAACAGGAAGAGAAGTAGGCCCTCATTTTTTATTTATATGATTTCCAAATTGAACTTACAATAGTGAACCTCTTAATTCTGATTCTTGTAAAATTATCGTAATAGCTGAATCCAGGTGTGCCAGAATTAGGATAGGCTTATTCACTAGTAACATAAATGAATGATTGACTTTCCCAGATGAATTTTTTTACTAAAGAGAGTAATCAAAAGCAACACATAAATGACCCTTTTGCCAAAATGGAGCAGTAATGATTTTATGAATATCTGTTACATACTATTAAAAGAAATTATCTTGTTCATGTACCTTTATAGCTTTAATAATGACTAAAAATGCTTTCAGGGAACAGGTTATATTAATATGAAGGATAGAAAAGGTTAAACTTTCCCCAAAACTAATAATACCAAAGATTATTTGCCTTCCTTTCTGGTCTACTATGATGGACTGCCCAAGTCTGGTACGGACTAGAAAGGAAAGGGGAAAACCTAATCATCCAAATCTCAGTGACTTGATTTTTGACCCGAATATGCTCAGTGGCTTTCTCAATGCAATTAAAATTTGTATTTAGTTGAAACATTGAAGTCTGATAAAGTTTGCACATTTTCTGGATTTACTGATATCAAATTTAAAAATAGGGGTGTTGCCAAGTATTTTAAATTAATGATAAAGGGTGCTTGCTTTTTGCATTTGAACTGAATATAGAGTTTAGCCCTGATGTTGATAATTAGCATTAATATTTTCATAGCAGCAAAGCACAACACTTTTTCTTTTTAAAGATTTATTTGCAGGTGACAAATTTCTGGAAGAATTAACACCTGTGTAATTTTTAGAAATGGATTTTTTTTTTTGCAATTATTTTCTCTATTTTAAACATGTCATGTTTGTGACGGGCTGTCAACAGAGTGTACTGCAATAAGCAGCAGTGTACAGTGCACGTCTGCTACATGACCTGGAGGAAGAGTTTGTTACTCTTCGGAGCTCTACACGCGGGCCGGGCCGCAGCGCTGCAGAGGCGATGTTCGGCCCGAGCGGCGTGCGAAGCACCTCCCCAGAGAGCCCGGCTGGGGGTGGTGCCCGGGAGAGGCACCGGTTCCAGGCTTGGGAAGAGAGAAGGGGATTCGCACATCTCCAGCCAGCCCGACACACAGCACCGACTCGTCCTCTCAACCGTGAAATTCGAGCTCAGCAGTTCACGTTATTTAGAGATGAACAAACTGCGAATCACCTTTGAAGAAAATAAAGTCATCTGTTTCCCCCCCCCCCCCCCCC
>VZRX01014854.1:0-18739 GCA_013398075.1 Notiomystis cincta
TACATATATATATTCACTGACAAGGAACATTAGTATTTCTTGGATCATCAAGTGACAGCTCTAAGATGGCTGATAGTTGTCATAAAATATTCACTGATTTTTGAAATTTTGAAGCAAATTTTTCTTGTCTCTCTGAAAGCACAGGCATGAGGATGGTTGATCCTTTAGAGGTAGCAGACAGGATCTGAAAGCTTGCCAGCCTGGCTTGGCAATTATTTTTGCTGCAGGAAAAAACCCATAGACAGCCAGTTATTGTTTAACATATGAGACCTTGAAGAGTTTCCAATTGCACAAGAATTTGATTTAAAGCAATATGTAGGAAATAGCAGAGGGTTTTGAAGTAGTCTGGTGGAGCAGGAATGGTATTGATATTCCAAGGCTGCTTTTAGCTACATGTATCAATACAGTAAGAAACACCTATTCCAAATTATGGAAGTGCTAGCAGATCCTAAATATATTTATCCAACAAAGACAATGACGATGATGATGAAGAAGAAGTGCTCAGACTACTTCAGTGAGGCTGTTTGCTTTAAAAGGCTCTTTTAATGGAGCTATTCCCATAACTATGAAAAACCAGCAGAACAGACCCGAGCCTGAATCTCTCTACCACAGGCAAGGTTTATTACTGAGTTTCTGACCCATTCCCTTCTCTTTGGAGTGGGGTTATTGCATAGGGTAAGTAGTCAGAAATGTAAATAGTGCAGGATGCTGCTTAATGATAACAGATTATCTTACACACTCTCTAATAAACATAATCAATTTTTTAAAAGACGAGTCATCCACTTTTTGTGAACTCAACAGCTGTAAGAACCCTGTGTTCATATGCTGTCTCCATCCAGCTTGGAGTACAGGATAAAATTAATGTCTCCTGGTTTTTGTTAAAGAAGAGTTTGATGAGTGAGGGAGGAAAGCAATGCAACTCTGAAGACATTTAAAGTTACATAAAACTGTTAAGCTGGATATCACCCATCATAAAAAATTACCTGTTTTCCCCTAGGGTACACTGGACATGTGAATCATTCTCCCCATTCTGTCTTCCAGACAAAATGGAATATAAACCCATAATGTCTTAACAAAACACACTCTTTCCCTTCATTTGCTTTAATCTAAAATGGTTTATAACTGAACATAACAATTTGTTCTTTAAGAAGTTTAAAATGTTTCATTCAACGAAAAAGAAAAAAAAAAAAAGATTGTCTGAAAATACCACAAAAATCAGTTTCATTTGCCACTTACATCTGAACCAAAAAAACTTTGAGATATTATACATACAAGTTTAGTCTTAGGCTTGCCCTAACATGGAATGGGAGTTTTCCAAAGGCATTAACATTTTTGTGGACAGGAAAGCCATTTCTATCCAGCTAAAGAGGAATCATGAGAACATAATATAACTATTACTTGTGACAACATGATTATGCAGATTGTCTGCAGATGTGAACCAGAAGAGCTCTAACGAATTCAGTGGGGTTCTGCTGATTTACATTAGCTGATGATCTCAATTTGCTGCATTTTGGATGAAAGATAGAAACAATTTGTCCTTATTCTTTTTTCAGAGATCCTAGAATACTTTCTGAAATCTCCAGTCTACATATTCTGATTAAGCTCTGCCTTAGAATGTCAGACCACTTAGCCCTGCAGTACTATCCAAAATAACTGCAGAGCATGTTTAAATAGCAAGAGGCTGTACCACAATACAATGCAGCACCACAGTAAATTTTTGAGTAGACAGCAGTAGATAAAAATAAGAGCTAGGTTGAAACAAATCCAGTTGGCTTCATTTGTACAAGTTCTCACAAGACTGCAGGTTGTTGTATTCTACCCTTTTGGTGATTCCCTGATCATGAATTTGCTGACATTGCACTTCATCAATAATCCCATATTGGATACATTGAACTCAGGGATGCTTCAAATTGGGTGGACTGACATTATTGTAGTTTTCTTGTCTTGAAAAATCTTCTCAGGTGGGGATGATGAAGAAATGGAATTCAGAATGAAGAATACTTATCTGAGATAGTCTGTATTGTGGTGTTAGGTTTTCCATTATAATTCTTTCTAGTGAGCAAACTTGTTCTGCGTTGTCTGAAAAGTTCTGGCTGTGAGGAATCATATATAGATAACACTGCAAAATATGTTTCACATTTTCTGTACTTAATCCTATGTTTTTGATTGTTCATTGCTTGATATAAATGGAACCATTGCAACTCAATTTAAATTTTGCTTCAGTGAAAGGAAATTTGTCATCAGTTTTTATCTAAAGTTAGAAGAAATAGAAAGAGATGGAAAATTGTTAAGAAGATGAGCCTTGAATGCAGTAATAGTTCTACAAAGCATATTCTGACTTTACTCTGAAATCCTTTTCAGAAAAGACTGATGTGGGAACAGCTGCCCTGGGAAGAAATATTTACCCCACTTTCTTGACTTTTCCACCTCCTCCTGTGATGCAAACTGAAGTTATGAAATCAATGTAGTTTTGGATGTATCTGTCTTCATGTTGTGAAGCAGTCTGTAAAAGCAGAGAACTCTGGAGGCACACACTTAGCAGAGACATTTGCAACCATATGAATATGGCAAAGACTTTGTCAGTAAACAGTGTATAGGTGGCTTTTATGACTTTTATAGCAAAGCAAAAGTACAGTTAGAGGAAAAATAATCTTTTTCATGAGCAGAAAAACCTCTAGAGAATACATCAAGAGAGAAACTTCATGGAGTTTCTGTCTTCTCCATAAGAATTCTATACAAGGGTTACATTGGTTTTGTAACTCTGCCTGGTCTAATTAAGACTGTCTGTGTTAAGTTCACCAACAAAGATCTGTTATTTGTAAAACCCACATGCTTTTATTTTCTTCACTTATGCAGTTTTCTATTTCTCTGCTTTTAACTTCTTTTAAGAACAATGAGATCCAAATTCTACAAGGATGAAATCTTAAATCTTTATAGAAGCAGATGTTGCATGTATGTTGAGTGCATGAATTATCAGGTACATGGCTCTTAAAGAGACTGGTGTGCTGGCCTACAAACATTATGTGACTTAATAAAATGTTTTTTATATACTATCAGACGTGTGTTTGCAGTAGGGCTGTGCTGCATTACAGCAAAGGGGCCTGAATAAATCAGAGACCAAACTGGAGCTGGTATTAAATTCTAGGGGTCAGAACATCTGCACTAAAGACAGTGTAACAACAAAGAGGGTGCTGCACTATCATGTCAAACTGTTTGGACTTGCTCATCGTGATTTAAAAAAAAATTGGGGGACTGTGAGGTCAAATTTTATGCAGCAATTAATACATACTACTGATTTTAGAGAGGTTCTGCCTTGATGTTACCACCAGAGTGTGCTTCTTAATTAGAAAATATATTATTATAGAAAAAAAGGTATAATTTCTTGTGTTTTCTATTATAAAAACATTCTGTAAAGCTATGAATGAAGGTTTCTCATGGACCAAACAAGGCATCCAGAAGGACAACATAATAGAGTATATTGAAATGCTGAGTTCACTCATGCTGGAATTACTTAATCATGGGAAAGGATTATATAAATCTAAATCCTATAGAGTGCATTTGGAAAACATTTCAGGTTACTGGAGTTGAGTTCTTCATGTGAAAAAGAAAGGGTAAACCAACATTGTCCTACAACAGTGCCATACAAGCATTCCTCTACCAAAATCCTCAAGTTAAAAGTACTGATACTGAAGATTACAGGAGAAGGGTTTCTTAAGGTCTATTCACAAACTGCTTCAGATGTTAATCGTTCTTTCATGACACTATATCAGATTTAAAAAAGATTTATTGCCAGCATTTGCTGGGTGACCATCAGAAACAGAACAATTCACTGCAGAAAGCAGAGAGATTTTGTAAAACCTATGAGCAGTTTGAGAAGAGTTTCACCTGCCCAGGAATCAATTTGAGCATCCAGAAGTCAGATGCTTATGGCTAAGATAGGTATTATGTGTGTATTAAATGGTCAATGGAGAGAAAAAAGATAGCTTCAAAAAGGGAATTCTTACGACCTGACATGTTTGAATTAGACTGTAAGATACTCACTTCCCTCTACAGACTACAAAGAGACACCTCTGTAACTTAGACTTAATGTGTTCAGCTATAGGCATTCACAGATGAGATGGGTTCCTCTTATTTAGACTGGAAAATCAAATTACTGGTTTATGGAATCAGGTGTCACATTTTTTCACTTTCTTTCCCCTCCTTTTCGTTCACAAACCCATGAATCCCTCACAGTTTTATTAAGATATGAAGAGACCTCCTGAAATCTTTGTTACTGTTTCCAAAGCCTTAGCCTAGGAAACAGCTTAATAAATGCATTTCTCTAACTATTTTGCAGTGTTTGCAAATATTTGAAATATCCAACTATTATGAGATAAAGAACTGAAATCCTTCAAGTAAGCTTAGATGGAAGTACTTCTTTTTTTTCTTGGCTAGCAGTGACTCCTGTACACATTTAAAAAAAAAAAAAATCTGTGTCCTTGGTTTGTTCTTCTTTGGTTCAGGTGGGGAGATCGTAAAACTGAAGATGTGCAGACACTCTGAAAGTGGTGGATGTCTCATGGATCCTGTGAGAGCCCAGAGGCAGATTCTGAAAATGCTCTTGTTTTAGAGACTACATCACATTGATGAAATGTAGAATTAGATTCAATACTTCTAAATACAGCTTTGCCATTGCCCTCAAGTGAGATTGGATAAATAATCTCCATTCTCCCATCATAACGGTAGAGAAAATATTACTGTGGAATTTTTTCTTTGCGAAGCTGTTTTGGGAATTTTCTAATTCTTACAATACATTGGAACATGAACTGTTATATAACACTATTAAATAGCACCTAGATATAAATTCAATTATGGCTCAGTTTAGCTGAGAAAAGGATTTCTTATTCTTTCTTCTCTTTATACAATTGATGCAGTTTTTCATGCTTTTACTTGGAATTAAGGCTTTGAAGTACATGATTACATAGGATTTATTAACATGTTTAATGATGGATATTTGATAGCCTTTTTTTTAGTTAATAGGGCAGCTAAAGTGTTTAAATTTAGGAATATTCAAAGCCTCTGCCTGTGGGGAAAGAGTAATTATGTGCAAAGAGGTTTTAAAGAAAGGCTCACCATGCAAAAAAAATATTTTTGTACTACTAAACTTTCCCAAATAAAGGAGACCAATATTTGTTTTACCTCATTTCAAAGTTACTACAAGTTTTCCTGAGAAGCTTGGCATATGCCTAATAATTACTGTAAAACTACAAGGAAATCAGCCATTCCAATTTGCTTAGATAAAGTTTCTTTGAACTGCCTTCCAACACTGAACTCCATTCATAGCACGTTTCATTCCAACAGAGTTTCCACTGTCTGCTAGAGAGGGGCAGTTTGCAGAAGTTTTATGAAGCACAGCATATGGAATTCCACATGCTATTTGTTACAACCAGTGCATAAATTACATGGGCTTTAGCAAAGGCCTTTATCCACAGTGATAAAAGGAGGTGTGTGTTTTCAACAAGATGATATTTTCAACCAGGGCAGTTTCCTCCTGAGATTTTTATCAATATTAATGATATTTTAAGATGTTTCCTGAAGCTTAATGTATAGGTATACTTTGCTGGATCAACAGCTTCATCAGGTGGAAAAATTTGTCTGTTTCTCCTTCATAAGAAACTAGCCCTGTATTGAAAATTTAAATGAGCTTTTAAATATGAGAAAGGATTTATTCTGTGCAAATTAAACCATATGTACTTTCAACCAGATACATTTATAGAGAATATTGCATACTTGTTTATATGCTAGCTCCCAACAATAAAGTATGTAATATTTATAGCTGCTCAATTAAAAAAAAAAGGCAAAACCAAGATACACACTGTACATACAAATATTCTTTTATTCGTGTTTCATGTTGTGATTGTTCTTCATTTTTCATTTCTAGTTTGGAAGAAATAACAAAATTACAGGACTCAAATTGTGGAATGCATCTTTCTTGATCAGTCTTTTGAAGAGACTCCTGTGAAAATGACAGATTACCTAGGTATAAAATGAGAAAACTTAGAAGTCTTTTCTATCAACCATGGATAGAAGCAAAGGTAATTTCTTTTCAATTGAAAAACAGTAGAAAAATTATTAAGCAATGGGAGTTTAAAAAAAATAAATCTTCAAAAAGAAGGGGATTTTGGAATGGCCTGCATTCAGCAATTTCTAGAAACCCTGGGTAAATGTAAATTAATCATGTGAAATAAGATTTTAAAATAACCCATTTTTGTTCTACTTTCTTAAAATGAGCTTCAACCAAGTGTTCTCCATTAAGTGCTTTTTGAACCTGCACTTGCTTCTAGGTACTGTATTGAAAATGAAAGGTAGACTGGGCCCAGTTCTCTCCTCTGCCAAGGCCAGCCTTTGGGAACCAGCCATGACCCAGTTGCTGAGGAGCTCTGTGCCAGCAGAGGAATTACTTTTAATGATAGAGCCATATTTTTCTTAGACTTAAAGTTGAAACCACTTCTAAAATCATCATCACCTTTGTTAGTGTGTGGATACTCCTTTTCTTTTTTGCTTTGCTTATACAAGTTAAGCCAAAGTTGAACCCAAGCAGTTAATATTATTGTAAACTGGGGATAGCTTGAACTTTAGGACATTAAAAATAAGGGCATATGGCTTTTAGAAACACTGGGTGCTTTATTATTCATTCTCTTCTTTAATATTTTAGTAAAGATTTTAAGCTGACTCAGATTTAAGATTTCTTACAGGTATTGGATTTCAGGCACAGTGAAAAGCAAAACAATTATTGGGTGTTATCCATTAGGAAGAATTCAAATAGTAACTGTTAACAGCCTGTAACACCAGGGTAGCTGTGGGCTTTTCTCTATGTCATAAAAGACCCTCGAAGTTACCATAAAGCTTCGTTCACTTTTAGTGTGATAGGTTACACATGTGATGGTTTATTTTACAAGCAAAATCTGCATGTAAGCTGCAAAGTGCCTGAATGCTTGGATTGCAAGATGGAAAAATAAACAACTGCAATTAAGGGATCAAGCATTCCAATATTGCTCTTATTATATCATGTGATTTTATTTTCCTATAAGCACTTCAGAGAAATATACTACCAAATTAGGGACCTTTAATCTCTTCTGAGAAGATCAGTGATATGTGGATATTTTATTCAGAAAAACCAGCATTAACATGTTGACTATAGAAAAAAGTTTCTGTGAAATCTCTCCTGACTAATTTCAAACCTCTAAACAAAAGTTTAACTATTGAAATCATCTGCGTAGTTAAATTATAAATTATTTAATTCTAATAAAAATTTAATAATAATTTTATACATTATTTCATTCTAATTACATTTTATTCATCTGAAAGATTATACACACTGAATTTTAGCCTAAAAGAGTTATTATGAATAAAAGTAGGTGTATTTTTAAAGGTTTTGCAAGTTTGGAAAGCACCCATGTAACTGCAGTTACTGTAACTGAGTGCTGTAGAGGTAACACTCTTTTTCAATTTATACTACATAGTGCACTGATTGTGAAGTTCATGCAGTTCATTGCTATTTTCAATATTAAAAATCTTTAATTGAATATATTACAAAAGAGTATAGTGCTATTGCAATNTGCTTGATTTGTAAGTCAAACTAATTCTGAATGCAGGTACCTGAAGAAAGCTTAAACAAGCAAAATTTGCAGTTGCACTGGAGCAACTGGAATCTATCAGTGATGTGTTCAAGTACATGTATTTTCACCAGATATTAACACTCACCTTACTTTCTTAGACACATCATTTTTTTGAAGTACTTTGTGAGTATTAACTTTTAGAATGTTACATATTCAGAAATGTAGAAGATTATTCTATTTATGTTGATATGTTGAAAAAATTGTATTGCAAAAAACCCGCTTTTTTTTTCCCCAAAAAAATCCTACCAGATTTCTGACTTCAAAAGGGACTTGGTTTTATAAATTCTATTATCATAAAAAAAATAAATCAAGTTTTAGTTAAAAAAAAATGGCATTTTGCACCAAATTCACCTGTTTAAGCTAAGCAATGCATTAAGATACAAGAATGCCTAAACATTAAGGAAAAAGTAAAAATTAATATCCTAGGGACAAAAAGAAAAATAATTACATACTATTTTCCCCCAATGCTGCTATCTACTTGGCAAGGCAATATTATGTGTATTTTCCTATAAGTACAGTATCTTTAATCATCACAGAGATTGTATAAAGAATTTTGTACATCTTCAACAGAAAACTTTTACTACCTTAAAGCCAAAACACATGTCAAGAAAAAGCTATATATTGATTTTGAGGGAATAGTGCCACCTGCTGAGCCAGTATCTTCCATTTCTGTGGAGTTCCCTAAATATAGATTTAATCCATTGTGGTGAACTTGAAATATCTTCCACTCCTTCATCTTTAGATCGTATTCTTATGTTTATAAGTAATTTGGATTATTTTTAATTAATTTTATTTCTACTAGCACTGAAATTAAAAGCTAAGCTGCTTGGATGTAGCCCATACCTATTAATGGGCTTGTGCTCTCTAGCACAGGAGGCTCAGAGCCTCTGGGATATTACAAAATGCTGTTGGAATATAAATAATGACAAACATGAGTCCAGGCTCTTATCTAAGTCCACTCTTTCCAGTTGAATGATACTGGCAAACCTCAAGTTTTTTGCAAGTAACTAAGCCAGGAAAATTGTTTTAAGTTAGTTTAAAATAAAACTTATCCTGTGCATAGCAATGATATCTAGGTCAATGTAATGTTTTAAGTTTTTTTACTAGGCTCTCAAAAGACAACAGATGATCCAAGTAAAATAGAAATACAGAAGGTTTGTCTTATTTGAGAATTTGAGAATATTTTACTTCACTGCCTTAATTATGTGCTTTAATGGGTCAAATAGCCTATTTCTTTGCTATAAGTTCAGCTAGGTAGCCAATAAATCAATAAAAAGGCATCAAAATTAAATGGACTAGAAAGTAAATATTTTTCTTAAAGCAGACTATTTTATCAAAACAATCAAGGCATGACATGTGATGGTAAAGAGAATCAGTCTATTATTCAGCTATCCCACCAATTGAGGAGGAAGACAAAGGCCCAATGTGAATGCAAGTGTGGGATTTGCATCATTAAAAAATTGTGGAGGCATCAGTAGTTAAAAGTTGCATTTTGGTTGACACAAAGAGAAGACTTGAAAACCACTCTTTGCATTTTGTGGACTGAATTTATTCTCCAAAGTCATCATAATAACTCTTAATAGAAAGTCTTATAAAACTATTTCTTTAAATATTTAGTAAAAAAACTTGTAGAAAAACATATTTGAATATTCTCATTTTTCAATCTCCTCATATCTCTGTAAGTTTCTGTTCTGAATGGTCACTTTCCATTAGTCTTTCTATTACACTGCAGAAGAAATAACTGAGAATAATGAATTTGGGACATCTCATTGTGTGAAATCCTGGAATTATTGAGCTGAGGAGTTCTGGATCACTAGTATTCAATCATAGTTCTGATATTTTGTTGATTCATCTATAAATGTGTTTCCAGTATAAACATAGTCTGTGATTTATTACTGCAATATTTGAGTTATAATTTTCTTCCATTTTTTTCTGCAGTTAATGAAGGATGAAAAAGACCAGTGAGGGAAAACTTCTCCATGAGATGTGTACTTATCAGTAAAGAATGAATATCAGAACTCAGAATTAAGTGGATTTCTCACTTGGTTTTCAAAGTTAAATCCAAGCAAAGCCATTGTGACCAATGAAAAAAAATATGTAGAATTTAAAGGTAGTCTGCCAGCAAAACATTAAAGTACCTCCAGGTACATTGATGCACTATTTGGAATAACAAAATCTCTTACATTCTCCTTGCACATAAAACACCTGCAAAGGGTTTATGCATTGAAATGACAGATGACTCTGCATTGATGCTCAACCAAAGAGGTATTGAGGAAAAGCAGGAACGGCATTTTTTAAGAGAAAATCTATAAGGATGTTTTCATTAAGATAGAATACAAAAAATTCCTGTGTCTGGGAGGAAATATACTGCATTTTAAAGAAAACAACTTGAAAAGAATAGATCTCTCCTTCCTCTAACTACTGTGAGAATGTAATTTTAATTCAACACAGTAAATAAAACATATGTACACTTACTCATCTGTATTAAAAACAGAAAGAAAAGAATTCATAAATTACTCCCTAGAGCCTAAGCTGCAGCATTATTTCAAAATGCTTATTATGTAATAGACACTATAGATTTCAGGAAATGTAAATTTTGGCCAGGAAAAGATGATTCTAAAAAGGATTGAAGGAACTTGAAGGTGTTCTGTATATGAAATAAAATATTGAGTAAAAGGACAGATAAATTTCAGGCCTTCTGAGTTTGAAACACTGTGCAGTGGACAGAGATTTATGTCTCAAAACTCTCTCAAGGCCGTGAGAAAAGTCATCACCAATTCAAGGAGATGCATTTCTTTCTTCTCTAGAACACATACATTGTCATATGTGTTCCAAAAATCTTCTTCCTGCATATACTTTTCTTTTGTCCCTTTGTATCTTTGCCCTAGTTCTCTTGTCTCTCATACAGACAGAGCACAACCAAAATACTTCTCTTTACTATTAAGGTAATTGTCCTCTTGGATTCAGCAGTAGCTTGTGCAATATATATTAGAAACAAAAGATTATGAAATTTTTGTGTCATAAATGGAATGGAATAGAGTAGACTAGAGTAGACTAGAGTAGACTAGACTAGACTAGACTAGACTAGACTAGAATAGAATAGAATAGAATAGAATAGAATAGAATAGAATAGAATAGAATAGAATAGAATAGAATAGAATAGAATAGAATAGAATACTGACCTGGTTTTTTAATATATAAATTAAAACCCTGTATCACAATTCATCGGAGTGAGGACTGAAACCTTTACATGAGAGATAGAATTCCTCTTTTAGAAAAATCCAGAAAGTGTTTTCTGAAGGGGCAAGGGGGACACAAGGGTAAAAAGAGCTTTAAGTATTCTAGCATGAATACTGTCTAGGATATCTTCCTCAAAGACCTGCACTTGACATTGGAGACAGGAATGTATTATAAACCAAAATAAAGCAGATTTTATTGTAGTCTTTACAAAAAAGTCAAGAAGTCTTCGAGGAGAGGGGATTTTATTAGCCACAAGTGGAAAAAAATCATCATAAGACAGTCTTCCCATTAAAAAAGGATGGCCCTGGTTCTATTTTTCAGATGCCAGTGGCATGGCAAGTGAACACTACCCAGTAGACTCCTACAGCTCATTCCAAACTGTATTCTTGGGGAGTTCACATTCTTTTGGAATAATTTAACACAACTACAGTTCATGAAATTTCTCATACTTATTAAATCCTCATAATACTATAATGGTATAGTTTACAGATTGTATCTTAAAGGAAAACCCCCAGAAAATTTATAAAGCTTCTGGGTTTTGTCATAGTATATTTAGAATGGTTTAAGTCAAGCTTTTTCCCAGCTCCAGTTGTGAACAAAAGCGGACGCTTTATTTTTAGTTGATCAGAGAGAAGATGAAAAATAACAACCTTGATCTACACTGGAATTTTTAAAGTTACACTGATAGTATTAGATAAACCACATTATACAAATCTTATATTTCCACTGTGATTGCATGAGTAGAAATTTGGGTTCTAATGCAGACATTTATATACCTTTTTAGAATTTCATTTTCTGTAACTATTGTATGGTATCTTCTGTTCCAAGTTTGGTTTGTTTTTTGTTTTTTTTTTTTTCAAAAATTTCAACCTCTGCCTCTCAAAAAGAGACAAAGGAGCATTTAAACTGATTCAGGAAACAGTTGACTGGAAATTAATCATAAAACAATAAACCTCAAGAAATTCAGTACAGAAGGAGAACTAGAATGCTCTCATTACAGGATGATCTTTACCCAATCAATACATTATGCCTCTCCCCCTCTACTTAATATAAAGGATCATGGTGCAAATAAATCAGAAATTAACTGTAGATCTACAGGAGTCAAAATTGTGACAATTTCTGTCAACTAAGAATCTGTCTGACACGACCATTTTTCAAGGCATGGAATGAGTTATATTTTTTAATACAATAGCAAAGAGGAAATTTAATAGGACAGAAATTTCTTTCCTTTTGCCATGCTCTCTCAGCTCCCACTCATGGGTTGTTTTGCTTCATGCCAGAGAAGTGCTCCTTTTCAGACATGTGGTGTGTTCCAGCTCCTTCTGAAGCCTGGTGGATTCGATGGCAGATAGGTCATGTTCTTAAAATGTGTTCTGAGCAGGCAGCAAAGAGCAGAGATCAGCTCTTTATGAACCAGTTTCATTGTAGTCTGGCACTTCTGAGGTAACACTGCTCCCACTGCCTTCCCTCAGCACAATGGCAAGTTGACCATCTGTCTGTAAAGGAGAAAGCTTTGATATGTATGAGCCCCTCAGCTTTTCCTCAGCTTGGAAGCATTCTGCACATCAGTGTGAAATGCTCTTAGAAAACCTACCATGACAGTTTTATGAATGGAGTACATTGTAAATTTCAACTTTGAAATAGAATTTATGGGCTATGCTTAATGTATAAAAAGGGAGTCAGCTGAGGCAGGTATCTTGGAAAATCTCTGTGGTTCATAAATAGTGAGCTCTGAAGTCAGCCAGCTTTTGCTTTGCACTTCAGAGAATGATTTTTTCATTTGAAGAGATTTGTTCTCCTTCATAGTGCTGATGAAATAAAGTAAAGAGAAAAAATAAAAGAATAAAAAACCCCAAGCCATTAAAAGCAACAAAAAAAAAGTTCCTGTGTCAAAATATGCACAAGAAACAAAAGTAACAACAACAAAAATCAGTAAAATATACTTCCTTACTTATAGAGCAATTTTAATTTTCCAGGAAGCTTAAAGAGCCAGAAGTTTATATTGAAATATACATGATACTACCATGCAACAGGCATTACGTTGTCCTGACAGTAAAAAAGAATCTAGGAATCAAGGCTTCCTTTGTTCATGATTCAGATGGAGATTTGCAGACTGTAACACCTTTGGTGGATGGGTTTTTCTTTGAACTTTAAGGCTTATTAACATCATCCAAAAAAAATTTATTTCTATAAACAACTGACTGATTGCTGTTAATGGCATCTTGAAGCTTTTTTGTCCCTTAACTACTGCTCCTCTGCCTATATTAGTTGTCTGATGCAAGAGCTTTCATCATCTAACTACACATTTTTCAACTGAGTTACCACACTTTGATAACTCTTCTTTCCTTCATCCCTAAATCCTTCATACTTTTAATTTCCTTTCCATTTCTTTCCAGCTGGCCAAGTGATCCTCTTCCTCTACTCAGATACTGTCACTCCAACCATCAAACCATTTTGTAATTGGTTATCCCCAACACATCCTTTCTGTGTGGGCATTTTGCCTGGTTTTGCTGTCATCTGACTTGTGTTTTAGATTTTGCACACTTACTAACAGAGACAAGCTCAGAAAGATGGTTTGGCAGAGTCAAAAGAATCAGTTTTGACTAGTAGCTCTGCATTACAGATTTTCTTTTATACAGTCTTAGATCTAAGCCTTTGATATGATTTATTCTGCATTGCAGTAAAATGGTGGCTCAGCTAGACAGTCCACTGCACACCTGCAGGAGCTGACTGAAGTATCTCCCAGTCAGGCAGCTGTGTTTTCTCCCATTCTCTGGGAATATTGTTTTTTCACAAACTGTTTCACTTTGCTGCTCCTCACATTAACACATCCATTCTGGGACCTTGAGTAGGTCAGCTTCTGCCAGCTGACCAAAAGGAGCACTGAGCCATCCTGCCAGGGACATATCTGGAACATGATGAAGGAAAAATGTAGTGATTTTTGTCCAATTTACTCTGAATTTTCTCTACTGTTAAACTAACTCCAGAAAATGTTGTTATGTTCCAGACTATTTTAGTATGGAAGAGACATTGCTACTGAAGTAATTTTTTTCTGTATTTTCTCTAGTTAAATATATTTACAATACACTGGGCTTCAATAATATTTCTTACATCAGAACTTCTCAATTCCTCAAGCTATGATATTGCCTGCATCTTAGATTTTCCCTCAGCTGCACATTACTTTGATAACTTGTCATACTTCATTATAAATATAGACTCTGACTTTCTAAAGATGTTCTCTCAATTATCTCCAACTTTTATAGTGAATTGCTCTAATCTCAAGCTGTAATAACACTCTTGGAAGCAGCAATGTGAACAAAGTAGGGAAAAGTGTTTTTTAAAAGTGTAAATTATTTCACACATAAAAATGAATTGTTGAAAGGGAACTAATTTTATCAACTGCATTATAAAAATCCCACTCATCTTTTACTTTGTTTTTCAGAAAATTATGTACTGAAAAAAAAACCCAAACAAATAAACCAAAACATTTGATAAAAGAAATAAAGAAAATTTCTTTTCATGTCATATGTAAGGGGACCCCTTATCTATTCCCCTACTGGTGGTAGGAAGGAATTCATGACACTGAAGGCTGTTATAGCATAAAAGCCTGAATATGTATCTACTTAAATATTTTTTTTTCATTAATAATAAAGAGATGGAAGCTGGGCCAAGACTGATCAGCATCAGTCCCAAATGAATATGCATCTCAGTGTCCACGGGTATGAGATTCTGGAATGGTTTCAGGATCTGGCTGTATGGTAACTAAATGTGGCACTTAGTAAATGAAATTAGTAATTTAATTCTGCAAAAGGACCCAACAAACTAGTGAAGTTAAATCAATGATGAATTTGAGCCCTTTTGTCAAAACACAATCATGATTTGATTGAAACATTTGCATTAGCCAGGGTTTTTTGCGAGTGAATTAAATGTAGGATTTCTTTCACTATTAATCTTTCACCACACTGGAAAAAGCCTAAGGAATTCAGAACAATTTTTCAGAATGTATTAGGAACATAGTTATGATCATTGATTTCTTTTCCTAAATATATATTAGTTGTTTGTGGTTTTTTGTAACCCCAAACGTCTGAAATAGTAAATTCTTTGCATAAATTTTAAGATTACCAATCTCTCAACAAGCCAGTGTCTCTCGTTGAAGCTGAGAGTGAATCATGGTGAGTAGTACCCTGAACTTCCAGTCAAGTACTGATTCACACAAAGAATCCTGTCTTAAAACCCAGTAAGAAACACTATTGGCAACTGAGCTTGTAGAATTGCTGTTCAACTGCAAAGACCAAGGTCTGAAATTCAGTCTAAAGATCAGCTTTATTAGTTATAGCTGCTCCTTATTTCCTATATATTTCCTGTCCTAGGAAAGAGGTATTCAGACAAATGACATGCTACATGACCCCTGTGTGAAGTTTTAGCCAATAAATTCATGCTCAGATTTATCTTTTCTTTAAGATATATTCCTGTCTCTCTTTAAAGCCATGACAGTACAGGCAAGCATCACCTTTAAATGGTTGAGGGAATAACAAACATAACAATGGGTTTCTTTCAGTTTTAGAGATTGTCATCAAAGGTTGAAAGAGACTGTGGCAAAAGTTTTGAATGTGAAGTAAGTTAAGGTAAGCTTCTCACCGGAAAGCACATGGTCAGTTAATTTATCAGTCTTTTTGGATTTACCTGGCCACAGGACAAGCTAAGACACACTTGAAAGAAATAAAAATAATCTTGCTTCAGTATCTCCCTTAGCTTGAGAACTGAAAGTATTTTCATGTTTGTAGCCAGAACAAAGCTAGATACAAACAAAACTTAAAAGGGTCTGGTTCAATCAAACACACAGTACAGCTTCTGGAGACAACACCGTGATTTTCATGGCTCCTGAGCCAGTCCTATCTTAAACTTGAGTTGGACTCAAAAGGAGAATGGTGCTTGATAAGATAACCTATGATTAATAAGGCATTCAAGTGTGTGAAAATATTCTTAAATTCCTGTGTACCACCTTCCCGACAGATTAGGCTTTGCCTTCTAAAAGCTTTTGGTTCAAGAAAGGAACAAGGTTAATCAGACTAGAACAGTCTTTCTTCTTATTTTTCAAAAAGCTTATTTGAAAAGGAAAGTAACTTTGCTTTAACATTTATAAAATCATTAAAGTCAGGAAATCATTACCAAAAAAATGTAAATTATTATATTATTAATTTGGCTTTATCTACTGTAAGTATGTTAGCTTTTCATTCTTCTACTTTGTGGTAGTGTAGTCTTTTCAACCCTACTCTGATTCTGGCATCATTTGGAATTTCAATTACTCCTTTTACTTTAATCTTCAGGAATATAATCAGATGCCAGAGTCACATGCTGCCTTTTTCTACTGGAAGTGTTCATGCACTTCCTGATTGCTGTAAGTGATGAGACCGCACACAAAGTGAAAGCAGACTAAGGATAAATTGCAGAAAAACCCCACAACTCTATCCCTTATGCTTATCATGTGGTTTGGACTGAACAGAGCACAATATGACTCTATCTCATAAATAAGCCTATCCTAAGCTGGCAAATTCTATAGCTCTGAATATAAATAGACTGGTGGCAGCAATCTGGTTTCAAATAACTCCATTCAGATCCTTAGGCAAGTGTGTGTGCCTTGGGTTTTTGAGCTGGGCATCTTAAACCTTCTCAATAAGTTTAAAGAAAATCAAATCAAAATATTTCCAACACTTTCTGGTTTCAGCCAGTACTGGAAACAGCTTCTGAGAATTTAACTTACAGATGTGTTCATTAATCAGCTCAACCACCAGCATCTAAAGATCTGTAAACTCTGCAGAATTATGGCATCCCTAAAGCTTTCTTTCCCTGCCCCTGGAAAAATAATATTTAAACAAGCAGCGACTGTCATTGGCAATGTAACCCAAAAGTTAACCAAAAGGAGGGATAAAACCTCCACTATTATTAAATGCTGATTAGACAAGCCTTGAGAAAATAATCTCCTGTTTGGCTTTTATTGTGTTGGGGTTTTCTCTTTCTCTCTTTTTTTTTAAATATTTGAAAGAAGTGGAAACTTTTGACATTTGCAGTAATATTAGTAGACCTCAGTCCCCTTGATTTTCTATAACATGAAGATTATTCATTTATCTATGACATATATTGCACAGTACTTTAAAAATTTTGATGGTTGACTTGGATATTTCCTTGTATCTGTAATGTCCTTCAGAAAATAAATCATGTAACCACTCAGTCCCTAAGGTGCCTTCAAGATATTTGCTCCTTTAGCATGGTATGCACTGAAGTTAAGCTACTTTGAGCATCAAGCTGCTGAAGGTTTGACTTTCGTGTATTCAAGAAAAAATGTTATCTAATTTATCCAACAAAACCTTATCTTTTACCTCTAGTAGTCTGGATAAAATGAAGACACAATTAAAAATTTAAATCAAACAAATTTTTATTGAAAGGTGAAAACTACATTTTGGGGTGATTAATCTGCACAGTAATTTTGTCTTATTGTCATTTGGTAAACACAGCTGGTCCTGTGGCAGGTCTCAAGTGGCTTGGTGTATTTTATCTTTGATGGTTATTTAAAAATAAAAAGGTTTTCTTCTGACAATATCATATTATGTTTTTCAGGCTACAGAAGGAATCTGGGAAGGTTTATATTTTACCACATAAGGAGTAAATATTCTGGAGAGGCCAGTGGGCACACATGAGCAGATAATTCAATGTGAGTTTTTTAAATGTTGAAACTCTATGTTGCAGGTCAGGAATATATATCAAAATAAACCAAAGATGTGCTTTAATCTTGCCACTTGTTATGTTATGACACCTCATATTTCCAGGGCCAAACAGCCTTTTGGACATTCTATTTTCCTTTCCAAGTAATGGAGATAAACTGACCTTTATAGATGTCCAAGAAATCCAAGAAACTTGCAGTGGTGGCTCAAGATAATGTTTCTAATAATCTTTTTTTATTTTATATTGCGTATTTAAAGGAAGGTTGTTTTTAATAGTCTGAATTGGACTTTGGTAGAAAAGTTTTCTGGTGTTGTTTCCTTTTGTTTTCCTGGTTTGGGTTTCTTTTACTTCTTTGGAAACGAGATTATTTATTATGTTATGAAATCTGATTACATTTTTACATATATATTGGGTCTGAGCCCTTACTTACACTGCTTGACATGGTTGAACACAGCAAGTGAAGCTCTGAACCTCTGTCCTTATTAGCTTTGGTGATTCTGGGTTTCATTTCATTAACTTCTGCTCTGCTGTGTGACCTTCTGACCTTTAACTTCAAACAATCAGAAAGAGGTCATCCATGTATATCTTTAATTTCATCAGATCTTGAATTTTGTTTCTGGGCAGTTCTCTCACCTTGGATCAAAACCACTCACTTAGGTAAATGGACTGTTCAAGGAGAGATATTATCACTACCTCAATGCCTTTCTGTATAAAACTGCATTTGTCTGCAAAGTCTTTCTTTTAATTTGTTAAATTTTACATCCTTCTTTGTAATTTATGTACTTGAAAAAGGAATAGTCAAGAAAAAATATTTTTAAGTTTCTATAAAAAATAGAAAGAGAAATCAGTTCAGGTGATTAAAAGAGGATGAAATTTTTTGTAGTTACTGTGTAATTGTTGATAATGCTTCTATGCTTGTTTCACTTGGAACCCCTACAACATCTATCCAACCCAACATCTCTATCCACTTTGGAAACCTTTCTGAGAAAACATGTTAAAACTCTCATTCTCAAGCCAAAAGTTAGATTTATACAAGTGTGTGAAACAACCCATTTGGGGAATCACAAAATTTTGCCACAACCTTGTATTTACACTGTGAAGAGAGACCTTGCTCCCCTTCC
>VZRX01014859.1:0-55411 GCA_013398075.1 Notiomystis cincta
TGCTTGAGAGCTTTTTTTACTGGAGGGGAAAACTTCCATTTTCCAAATGACTCATTTGTAATGAAAACAGAGAAAAGACCCCAACCCTGTCTGCAATGAAATCGAATAAAAGGGGAAGGCATTTTATGGGATGCCCAGCGTATCTGTTGGGCATTTTGAGCTGTTTTAGGATTCAGCTCCATGCTGCTCATGGACACTGGGCCTGTCAATCCAGAGCTGCTGGAGCAGTAGTGTTTCTAAGCCCTTGTTCTTTAAATAAACCCTTATTCTGCACCTTTATATACACAAAGTAACTTTTTTGCTCAAATGCCATCTCGGGTAAGTGCAGGGTTCAGTGGAGACAGGCATGGAGGGCTCCAGCCCAACACAGCACACGGGGCTGCACATTCTTCCACCCCCTTTGGCCCCTCTGCTGGGACCACCCGTGCCAGTGCCAGCGAGAGCTGAGTTTTGGGAAGCCAGGCTTTCCTGAGGCCAGTGAAGCCCCACGGCGCTGGCACCACGGGGCACGAGAGGGGACAGTCACTGTGCTGCTTCCATCCAGCACTTCAGCAACCCCTCTGACCCCTCCCCACAGACTGAGTGCTGCCCAGTTTATTCTGGGGCTGGTGCCTGCAGATCAGCCAAGGATTAGAGGCGTCCCCTCTGCTGCAGAGGAGTGAGAGAAGAGAAAGAGACACGGACTATTGGTCCACTTACATCATTGGGAATAGTAAGTTCATGGGAACTGGTTGGAGTAGTGGCATCCAGTCCTATTCAGGGGACAGAGGGAAAATGTTACGCCAGCTGTTTGCAAGAAGGGCAAGACACAACAAATGAAATTTTAAAGAAGGAAACATACAGAAAGGAGAGAAAAAAAAAAAAAGAAAGAAAGGAGCAAAGAAAAATAGAGAACGGCTAGTGAAACAGAAAAGAAAGCAAAGGATGCAAAACTCAGAGGGCTGGACTAATTTTAAATGAGTCTTANGGAGCAAAGAAAAATAGAGAACGGCTAGTGAAACAGAAAAGAAAGCAAAGGATGCAAAACTCAGAGGGCTGGACTAATTTTAAATGAGTCTTATTTTAATTAACCTTTAACCCACCAAAGCAACAAATGTCACATGAGATTCCACAGGGTCATCATAAAAAGCTTCTAGAAAATGAAGGGTTTCCTCTAAAAAGTCTCCAAAGCTTATTCTAAACACATCAATCGAGAAATTAAAGAATAGCTGAAATTGGACCTGTCTACTAGGAGTTCTAGAATATGGAAAATTAAAGTGGATGTCAAATGAACAATTAGCAGAACAAAATATGTATTTATGAAAAATAATACAAAAAATTAAAATAAGGACGAAGAAATTAACCTAAGAAAATTCGGAAATTATATGTGGGATTAGTTGCTGAAGAAATGTTGGGAAGGGTAATTTTGGAAGGGAAATGGACAAAGTACTCTAAGCTGCATACATTTGTTTGTAAATTGGGTGGACAAAAGGAAAATATTCTGGAAAAATGGAATTACTGCTCTAACACACAGTAACATTACAGAAACGTACATCTCACAAATATAACCAGGAAAAGATTAAGGAGCAGGATGTTAATGACAAGAATAAGGAAAATACAAAGCCAGGAAGGGCAATTTAGTATTACTTGTAGATATTTTATCAATACATCACAAAGAAACACATGTATGTTTTGATGTCATGAATCTTTCTCTTCTTTTTTCTCTTTTTGGTGTTTCTTGTATTATCTGTTAAGACATGCCAAAAATACTAATTTCCAACCAGAATACACAAAAAATAAATATTCGACAAAAACGTGACTCACGTACATTTTATTTATGTTTACATTCAATTATGAATTGCATAAGCTTATTTCACACCGAATACCAAATAGTCAAGTTGCTCACAGAATTTGTGATGTATGTGATAAAATGTTATTTGCCATACAAAGCATGTACCAGCACAGATGCACTTCTGTTCTGTGAAGTTTTTAGATGCCAAGCATGTATGTTGTGAAGCACAGTAAAAATGCTCATTTGCAGGCTTAAGTGACTTCTCATTTTTCAATCAAGAGTTCAGCCTCAGCTTTATTAAGTGTGGAGCAAATTTTAAGTCCTTAACTAAATTTCCATTGCATTTTGTAGCTATATCTGCATTATCTAGTAGGAAGTGAGGCACTTGTCCCAGCCATGATGATTAGAGATGCTTTCAAGACATCTGGCTCTACAAGAATTCAGCTTTCATCAAGCCATAGTTTCTTTAATTGGTATTTCTGTGCCATGAGTACAAACTGTTTTCTTATGTTGGCTTCTTTCTGATCCACGTTACCAAAGCATGGACAAGAACCTGCCCAAGCACTGCCCTCAGAACCAGCTGGTACATACTGCATGGTACAATAACTTTGCCAGGACTGAACAGAAGAAACTCAGGGCTTTTAGCCAGGGGCACAAATGAAGCAGTTGTGATTAATAAAAGTAACAAACAAAGCACGTTTTAGTAATGATGAAAGGAACTGTAACAGAGGTACGGGAGGGAAGAAGAGAGATTAATGTGTAAAAACAGAAGGATTGCTGGTCATTGACCACATTTATTATTAAAATGATGTAATGACCACGGGAAACAAAGCTGTTAAGAAGAAGGACATCCCCAGGGGGTCATGGGTACGTACCAGGGAAACCAGGGGTGGTCTGCCCAAGGGGAGTAAAGGGGGGATGCTGCATAGCCAACTGGTGAAGCTTGGTCAACTGCAGGGCAGGATGGGAAATTAGAACTAACCAATCAAATGGAATTATTTCAGAGCAGAGAAACCATCTTACGTGTTCTAAAACTGGATTAATTAAAATTATATTGAAAAATAAAAGGTTTAATCATTCATTCTGATCTACCATAGAGAAAAAAAAAAAACCAAACTGGTTATAAATGACATCTCTACTGTTATTACATGTAATGGCTACTGTTAATATTAACTAATTACTGTAGAATTACATATTAAAAGAACTCAAATATATCACATGCAAAAAAAGACCAAGATAACTGTCATTTGTTCCTGGGCCATTGTACTTTCTAGCAATTATTACACAAGGTAAGAGATGCAGCTGGGCTAACACTTGGCTATACAGTGTGTTGGTCAGGAAAGGTGTCCTTAGGCCATGTCTTTATTGCTAACTGTAGAAAGCCAATGCTGCCCAGAACAAATAAGAGGGAGAGGAACAAAGAGGGAGTAATTTACATGTGCTGGACTCACGTCTGGATGAGGGATGGCATACTGCCCCTGAATCGTGAATGCCTGGAAACAACAAGCACAGGAAAGACACAGGTTAGTCAGGTGGGACAAGCAGCAGTCCTGTTCTCATCAGAAAAGCTTCTCTTGGCCCCTGCCAGCAAATGCCACCTGCAGGGCTTTCCACCCTGAGTGAGGTTTAATTGTCTTGTGCTGCTTGATAACCCTTGGCATGGTACAGAAAGGTCTCTGTCAGGCTGCCCGTGTACCCCGGGCAAGCAGAGAACACCAAGTGGCGCTGCCTGAGCTCTGATGATCCTCAGGACCTCTCTTCAGTCCAGCTCTGCCTGTTGGGAGCAGAGCTGAGGACACTAGGGGCTCGAGGAGCATGGGGGGTGGCCAGTGACACCAATGCACCTAGGGAGCTGCTGATGCCACGGCAGCAAGAGGCACAGTGAGGAGAGGACAGACCCGCTCAGGGGGTGCCCTGGCCTGTCCTCCAGCTCCTGACTGCCCCCTGTGTGCAGGGCCACATGCCAGCCAGCTCTGAGCCACCTTGCCTGGCTGCCAACAGCCACACAGGCCAAGTGCCAGCACCAGTGTGCCCTGGGGCGCCTCACGGAGCTCACGCCAGGCTGCTGGGCCAGGGGTACCTGAGCACTGTGCTGATGGCAGCCTGTGCTGCAGGGCCTGGGCACAGGGCCAGCAGGCCAGTTTGGAGACAGGAGCATCGTGGAGACCCCCAGCACAGTGGGTGGTCTTATCTTCCACAACAAGCCAAAGATCCTCCCTCCACATCCAGCCACTCTGCACCACAAGAGCAGTGCAAGGGATGTAGTTTCTGGCATCATTTCTGGCAGTACTGGGGTGAGGTGTGGGTGCAAAAAAGCACATGAATGAGGAGAGATACAGTGGCATGCCTGGCACCAGTTAGCACAGCTCTTTGTCTGTCCTGCTGGTCCTGTTCAACTCTCTGCAGTGGCCTACAGGAAACAAACTATGGAGAGTTTATGATTTTCTATTATGTATGAAAGGAATGGCATGTCGGAAAAAATTTAATGTGCTTGTGCTTAGACAGGCAGAAAAGTAGAAGGACAAATTATAACATAAATATTTGTAGTGGGAGAATTGTAAACAGGGACAGAGCTGATTAGCTTAGTTTGCAAAATGCTTATTTGACAAAAGGCCTCTTAGAAAGTAATGAATCCTCTGCAAATGATAAAACAATTCATTTAATGTTCAGATATTAAAACCTTTAATGTCTCAACTGCAAGATGCACATTTCTGCAGCAGAATTTCCCTTCTGGAGAACAAACATTTCATTTAATTTTGGAATTAGTTATAAAGCCAGGCCATAATCTGGCAAACATTATGCACATGAGGAGTTTTCAGGGAGAAGTGTGTGCACCAGACTCAATGGGAGGCTCATGGGCAAACATGCATGTGCATCTATAGGGGATGGGCATCACTGATAGCTTATGTATCACAAGAAAAGCTTCTACTCCACAAAAACAAATGATTGCTGCCATCAGTGGGTCCAAAGGAAACATATATTCAAGCAATCAAAACTTGTTTAACTGTTTCACTAAATGAGGACAACCTGAGTGGGGCGGAGCTCTGTGCTCAGCCAAGCACAGGAGCAGGGAGGTTACAGCTGGGTTCATGAGCAAATAGTGGGTTTGGAAACCATGCTCTGGTGTCTGAGCCTCTGTGCTGGATCACAGGTCTCCTTTCTGGTCTCAGCTGTACTTCAAACTCAGCTGAGAGAACATCTTTTGCATGGCTGTTTTCCAAGCAGTGGTCTGCAAACCAGCACGAACCCATCACAAAAAAGTCACCAGCAAACCTAACAGAAGTCACCCCTTCCCTCATCATTCTGCTCCCTCATACTTCCATGTGTGCATAGGAGGAAGTAAACAACCTGGAGAAGTAACAAAACCAATGCACATTCAGTGCTTGGACCAGGTTTACTTGGTTGCTTGGTAGTCCATGAAAATCATCAAATCAGAATGGACAAGATGGGCCTTGAATTTTCTTTCCCAGGGAAAAAAACCAACAAAACCAAAGAAAGGTTTTAATTTCTTAGGCTGCCAAAAGGTAATTTGATTGATTTAACTTGAGAAAACAGTCTCTGCCTGCTTTACCTCTTGTCAGGAGAACCATGTGTTTTTGGGGCTGAGGGCTGGTGCTTGCTAAGCACAAACCATTACAGGCTACTGAGACATCTGTCCTGTAATGTTTCACTGAGCACATGGGTCATGGATCTGCTTCCATCAAAGTCAAGGGCAACTTGCCCACTGACATAAGGAACAGCAGGGATGGCCTGGTCTGCACATCTTCCTCAATTTAGACCATTACACTGGCAAGAGACAAAGCAAAGCTGCACCTTCTGAGCACCCATTTAAACACGAATGTAGCACATGGGTTTGAAATTTCCAATTTAACCGCTGCACATGCTAAGTAACAGGGGCAGAGCAGGGCAGTGCTCAGTTTCCTTTCAGTTTTGTTATGTGATGCAGTATCAAAGAAGCACAAGAGAATTAAAAGCAATACTTAAAGTGGAAGAACCCCAACCTGTTAAGGAAAACTAGAGATTATACTTTGCTAATGTTACTTATTTTACTAAGTGTTAAAGAAACCAAAATATTTCAAGATAGCTAGATATAATTTAGAATAGAAAAATAACTTCTGATAGCTTAGCTGAAAGGTTGAATGGAACTAACAGTGCTGATAAAATCTTATTTTTGGTATTAATTTCCACTTATGAAACCTGGTTAAAGTGTCTTTCCATACCGGTGTCCAAACACACCGTAAGAATTTTCTTAAGAATTCTGCTTAGTCAGAGCACACAGAAATTCAAAGCACACAGAAGGTGTTTGCCTCTTACACTCTTTCTCACATCAACAAAATTACATTAGAAAAGTGAGAACACTTCTTTAACTGATAAAACCGAAGATGACAAGGACTATCAGACCTGAAAATAGGACACTTTCAATTATTTATACAAACTGCTCAGCACCCTCTAGCAAACAGTTTCAAAACTTTTGAGTAATGATACAGAGATAGTCTTTGAAGGCAGTGGCAATAACAACACTGGTAGAATGGGCTGCTGCATACACACAAATACACACATTTCTTGAAGGAAAGCACTGCAGTGCAAACACATATATGGAGTAAATTATTCTAAACTTTCAGATAGAGACCAGTTTCTGGCACCTTGTTTTACATTTCAATTCAGCTTTGGTCACTAAGGAAGCAGATTTCTTATTTTCATGACAAGAACTAAGAGCAGTAGGCTTGAGCATGAAGAAAGCTATTACATCCAGGTTATGAAAATCTGGATATACATCAGAATGAATCATTACAGAGCAGAAGGTAAAACTCTGAGACAAACAAATTCAGAGAAAGTTCATGACAAGGGCTGTCAGAAGCATTCTGGCATAAGCTTGAGAAGTGCAGGAGCTTCCTCATACACTGGCAGACTGTGGTGGCACAGGTCATCACACCAGCAATGCCAGCAGCACCTTGGGCCCTCAGCCCCACCAGGAACTCCATGTCCAGCTTCTCATACGATCTCCAAATTGCCTGAGGTGGGACACAGTCCATGCCATCAGCCCACACCCTGTGACACAGTGATGACCCGGGCTGGGCTGATGGGGTGGGAGGGGGGACTTGCCTGCAGATGTTCCACCATGTAGGTACTGGGTAAACGCTTAAAAAGAGACTTTGGCACTACCTTGGGGAAAAGACCTGTGTGGGTGGGGGTGCCTTACTGCCAGAGAGGCTTTACACGTGTTAACCCTGAGTAGAGAGATGTCTGCCTTCCTCTAGGCTGGGTTTATGGGGTCCACTTCCCCTTGAGTTGGGTGGGGCTGGTAGCACCTCACTCCTCTGCCACTGCTCGAAGCCTGGTGGCTACACAGGTCCCCTTGAGACCCTCCCATGGCGTTTTTAGGGTATTTATCAGCTGTATTCATCACTGTAGCATGTGAAAGCTGGATTTCCCCTGCAGTGGATGATGGCAGAGCGTTCCTGCCACGCCTCTGCCACATGCTGCAGACCCATTTCAGACACTACCAAAAGACACAAGAACCACAGTGCATGTGGGTTTTTAAAGGCAGATGAGAATCCTGACTGATACAGCTTAAGGTGAAGGGGGAATCATCCTTACAAGGAAGAAAACTTCCTTACATAAAAAAGAAACAGGAATGCTGCTCTGTATTATCAATCAGGCTGTTCCACATCATGCTTGGGAAGGTCTACACTTGCATGTAAGTAGTTCAGCCACGTCAGAATTCCATTACTACTTGGTCCCAGGGGATTACAAGCAGTGGAAACTGTGTGTGTAAATCCTTACTGCAAAACACTATTTGGTCCCAGAAAGTACAAAAACTATGAGAGAAAAATGATGCTTTTCATTAGCAAAAATGTCCTGCTGTTTCATCATCTCTGAAAATTGTCAAAACTGCTTATACTTCTAGTGAAGCTGCAAGTTAAGAAAAAAACACCCCAACCTCTACAATAAGAAGGGCTGCCCCACTCAACAAGCTCCTGATTTGGACACCTCTCAATCTGCAGAAAGACAAACTTAATTACAGAAGTTAATGTTAAATCTTGGTAAAACACCAGATCATCACAATTTTGTGTGAAGTTTGCAATGCAGTGTTCTCCTGTCCTGCCAACTGTAAGCACACACAGTAGACAAAGCACATCAATACTATACCAGGCAAGAAAGAGTAAAAGTTGAAAACTAACAGGCGCTGGCTGAGGCTGGGCCAGGACGGTGTGGTTTCCAGCTGAAGCCAAAATGGTGTCTGCTCTTACCTGGCCACCTGCAAAAATGATAGGTGCAGAGGCAGGTTTGGGACGGTAGGGGATGGTGGCACCTTTGGGTGGGGACTGCAGACAAAAACACAAAGCAGTCAAAATGCAGAATGAAGCAGAGCTTGTATTAAAAAGATGACTTTCATAAATATCGGTCACCTCAGACAACAAGGCAAGCAGATAACCCAGCCCAGCCCACCCTGCCCTCCACCCCTTCAGACCAAAAGCATGCTAGAGGCCTCCCATCTGGGCTTTGAGGGAAGAGCTGAGGACCTGACTGCATGGCCAAAACAGGCAATGGTGACACCTGTGGTTTCATTACTGGCACTGTCCAATGAAGCTATGAAGCTTCATTAAGCATGTTAAGGCATTTTAGGAAATGTGGGTCCAGTTTTGAAAATGGTCAATGGTTTGGAAATTATGGGCATTTTCAACAAGGGTTAAAATGCCAAGTTTTTTACATAAATTTATTTTGTATCATTTAATCTAAGGGCTAAAATCTGCCATCAAAATGAAACTTTCTGGCCTTATGCAATGACCTGACCCTAAGGAAGCAAAAATCTCTGGCTAGTCAGAATTATTTCTATTTTAAACAAGACCTGGATGTTTTTCTATTATATTCTACATCAGAATAAAAAGTGTTTGTCTCAGAATGACTGCAGCTCCGTGCTGGACCTGGCTGCTGTTCAACAATGTCATGACAGCCTTTGATTGCTAAACCTTGCTGCGAGAGGCTCTCAAACACCAGGAAAAGCAGAGTGTGACAGAGCCTCTGGAAATCCCTGGCACAGGAAGGGCAGGCAGTGCCCCAGGGGAACCCATGGCAATTGACAATTATTAATGATGTGTTTGAGCACCTCCTGAGTGAGAAGGGACACGCTGGCTGCCCGCTTACCTCCAGCATCACCACGCAGATCTGCTTCACGCACTGGATGATGGCGTCGGGGGTGCCGGAAATGGTCACGGCGCGCTCCGTCGAGTTGGGCAGCATGTCCCCCGCCACCTGCACCTGGGCTCCTGTGGACTTCAGCACAGACAGAGCAAAGACTGTCACTGCCAGGCAGGCAGGGCCACCTCTCCAGTCATCCACTGATGCAACAGAGGGGGCGCACCCCTAAACATTTTGTCTTTTCTTTGCTGGACAAGTGGTAGAGCACGCATGGAAACTCCTACCGCGGACACGGATTTGCCTGTTCAAGCCAGTTTGCCAACCCCACCACCCTAGGGATGTTAGTCCTCAGCAGCTGTTAGTGAGTCAAACTGCAATCTGAATTTCAGGAGAAGCACTTTAACCCTCTCAATACAGACAGCTGCAATGCTGACTGAAAAGTGAAAAGGGTGAAATTGAAGCACTCTTCAATAATAAAAAAATAAAAAGACCCCAATAATTCAAGAAGGTTGGCTAATCAAATGAGTCACTCTTTAATCTACTGATAAATGGCTCTTTAATCTACTGATGGCTGACTTGTGTCTCTTGCTGAAATTTGGGGCTTCCTTATGCTCTATGGTACAGAACCACTTCTAAATCATAATTAGTGTTGATTAAATATATGCATATCATCAACTTTTAGCTCATTAATGAACCGAAGAAGGTAATGAGCCACTTTTGTGGATTTTTTTGCTGTTTTTAAAATTTGGTCTTGGCACTAGTGTGTCTTAGTTTAAAAAAAAACAAAAAAAAACATACAAAGAAAGAAGAAAATACAGGAGGCCCAAACAACCTTTGACATTATTACACAAATACAGAAGACCTTTTCAGTCAACAGAGAAAAACCCAGGCATTTGATGTTGACTAAGCTCTTTAACATACTGCACAAAAATTCTATTCCTGATTGTTATTACAATGCAGTATTTGGGCTTTTAAAAAAAAAGTATTTTCAGTAACCATTTATTTTCAGTAACCATTGACTTCATGTCAATCAGCAAGTAGTTAATTTGTTTTCCTGCTGGTTATACACACCACATGTTATCCTTCTTTCCAGAGACTGATTAATGGACTGATTACATCGTCTGCTAACTATTGCTGTTTAAGGCCAAAGTATCAATTCTGTGCCCTATAACAGACTTAGGAATTTCACCATAATTTGATCAATCCCTCATGCATTTCTTTTCTTTTTTTCATAATCTTATACTGAAAATAGTACTGCAATCTTACATGTTGTTCCTGGGTGCATGACTGAACATGAAAAACCCTCCCTTTTGCAACTGCTCAGTTCACTGTCTGATGATGAAATTAGACCACATCTTGGGCTGGATGCTCCTTGATTTCCTCCTCTTTCCTGGTATTTGCTTTTTAACATACATTCCTGGGTATTTGTACATCCAGCACAAAAGACTGCCAAATACCAGAGTCACTTATGCATTTACTCCCAGTGCTAATCTTGTTTATCTCTTGACTTTGGTCATATACCAGTAGCAAGAAACAAGAAGTATTTTTGCCATTACCTTTATGCTTAGGAAGATGTGCAGTGGGACTTCTCGCTACATTAGCCTTATCAAAACACCTATTTGGACAAGCACTCTCCTTTTATCTCCTTGTACCAGACTATAGGCAATTACTTCTGAAACTGTGCTCACCAGGATAATCACTTCAGTCACTTCATTTAACCAACAGACCAATCTCACCTTTAAAATCCTATGTCCTGAGCACATTCCCACAGTGCTCTGAATGAAATTACCAATATTTAATATACAAAGTATGGACAGCTGTAAAACCTGGAGCTAAGGAAGCACACAGTTCACACTCGTGCCTGCTCCTATTTTAACACAACTAAGAAATCAACTTAAAAGCTACATAAAACCTACTGTCTTGAATCCACATCTTAGATTAAAAAAAAAGGGAGTTTCAACTTTTTAGAGCCTGTCAAAAGTCTTCTGTCAACATGTTATCTTAGTATTCAACACTTCATCCTATGTTGGAATCAATTCAAATTTAGAAGGAATATTGTTGCTTCCTCCAGAATAACAATCCATTTTTCTGGAATGTCCTATTCAGATTTTCTCTACATAACTGAGCATGTACCTGATTTTCTTGTATGAATGATTACAAACACCAGATCTTTGGCTTGGCATGTGCTGTATTCTTACAGTTATGTGTGGAAGACTTAAAACAGGCCCTGGATGGTGCTTTTTGCATGTCTTGGTCAGACAAAAAAGTGGCTGCTAGCACACTGAATAAATACCTCTAGCTAAAGTCTGGACTAAAGATAAATTATGCATGTGTTTGGAATGCATCAAATCAGGTCTCCTGGGGCCCAGTGACATTAAGGAGAAACAACGAAGAAGCATGAAAATCATGCATTTCTAGAAAGTGGATCTATTAGCCTGGAATCCCAGTGCTGCTTGGGCTTTTCTCTGACTGTAAGAGTGGTAACTAATCTGGAAACAGCTGCAACTCTTGGAGTTGGGGTGACCTGAGTATTGCTGGACAGGGGTATGTGCCAGAAGAGAAAGTTGAAGAGCCATTTGTCACTGTGGCTTTGCTTAATTGTGCATGAAAGACTTTATACATTGTAAAGCTGTTTCTCTATTTCACACATGGTCTTTAATGTCAAGGAAAGTACAAGTCCAGCTGTGCTGGACCCCCTGCTTCTCCCAGAGCAAGGCTTTTCCAGGTTTTTCAGCCAACACATGCTCATGTTGGTGTGATCAGCAAAGTGCAGTGGGTGATGCTGGCAGGGCACACTGCAGTAGGATGCTGAGCTAGCAAGCTCATATCATCTGATGGATACATCCCCAGCAAGTATCCCAAGACTTACCTCCCTGATTTCTTTGATTTTGGAGCCTCCTTTTCCTATAAGGGATCCACACTGACTTGCTGGGACGACGAGCCGCAGTGTTACGGGCGGTTTGCTTGTCACCGTGCTGTTTGTCATCGAAGCGTTTATGTCCTGTAATCACAGTGTCAGCGAGCATTAGCAGGGGATTTGTCACTCCTGGTGAGCACTGAAGGGCTCAGAGAAAATGCCCAGGCTGTCTGTGCAGACCTGGGAGTGTGCAATCAGCTGTGGCTTGTTTCTGTGGTAAGGCAAGCCCACCACAGCTCTGCTGGTGCATGAAGCAGCTTGTGCCAGAGGAACCCTTTGGATGCCTGGCATTGCAAGATCCATGCTGTGGGACCACAGGGCAGGACTAGGAGGAGGAGGTGGTGTCTGCCATTACACCAGCCAAAACAGGTGGAAAAGGCAAAGAGGCTTTTGGATTCACAGGCTTCCAAAACTTGTTTCGGTCTCCTTTTCACCATCTCAGTTAGAACATTTACACTGTAAATATGTCTCTACTTTTCACACATTTCTTCCCAGATTTGATTCAAAGGAAAATGATTAAGAAAAGGAAGGACAAGGAACACGTGAATAATCTGAGGCAGAGAAAATCAGATGATTTTGACAAATCTTTTGCTGCCCTCTAGATTTAATTTTGTTTTGAAGCAGGTCCATAAATATTTGTAGCACTACACAATTTCTACAATATTTTGCATCATGTCCATTTTGTGGTTATGTAACCAGAGTACAAAAAGCTCAACAGAACAGCAATTGCCTGTGTCCAGGTAAAGTAACACATATCCATGTATCCCACTATCCAATGAGACTAAATTACACACTCCCAGAAGCACTTCAATACATTACTTGTTGCAAGGTTTAAACAGTTTTAAATATCTTTTGTTCAAAATCTTGTAGGTAACACGGAACAATCCCTCTAAAGACTTCATCACAGAGGAAAAGATTCCCCCACTTTCCCACTGATCAGTGGGATGCTTTGAGGGAACTTAGGATCAAAAAATAAAAAGCCACAAGCTGCACTGTAGCTGTTCAACAACTCATGAGAATCTCAGAGTGTTTTGGTAACACCAACTATGAGCTGGGAACACTCCCTCATCCATCTGTGAGGTGGCATGGCACAGCTATTATACTCCTCACAGAAATGTTACCAAAAGGTAGGACAGGAATGAGAAAACATGCATTTCCTGTTAGGTCATTTAGGATTCAACGAGAGTTCCAGAACTGATGTGATTTCCTATGCTTATAAAGACTATCATGTGTTTAAAAAAAAAAAAAAAGTGCCTATATTGTGCAATCAGGACCTCAAATTATAAAAAACCCAACCAAAACCAAAACTACTCAGCACGTCAAGCAACTGCACATCTCACTGAACCAGTGTGGGAGCCCAGTGACACCAGCACTGATTCCTGCAGTACCTCCCCAGTTGTGATGGCAGTGTCTTCCACCTAAGAAATGGCTTGGTATGACCTTGCTTAGCTTAAAAGAGAAGAAAATAAATTCTTGAATGGAACGAGGCATTGCTGCATGTGACGAGACAGCTACCAAATCATTCCTCTGCCAGCCAGAAGTAACTCACATTCAGTTTAGTGGCTGTGTCAGTGAGAGATTGCAATCCAATATAAAGCCAGAGGATAACAGGATTTTGCAGTACCCATGTATCTGAGATAAAGTTACACCAATTTTTCAGCTGGAAGATGCCATCTCCCTGTATTGTGTTTGTGTCAGCTGGAGGCACACGTAGGTAAATCCTCTTCAGCCACACAGCACTAAACCTAAAAATGTCTCCTACTTCCCTATCATATGTGGCCTGACCTCAAAGCTGAACTTCCTGCCTTCAAAAGCACTTTGCAGGAACTGGAAGCCACTCTTCATTTTGTCCTTATCATTTAAGAAGAAGAAAATCTAAATATGCAAGCTCAGCAGCATGGAGTGAATACAGGAATTATTCCAGCTTAAAAACACAAAAAAGGAGAAATAAGCAGAAAAAAAAAATCCCTTCAGAACTTCAGGCTTCTGAGTAGGGATGGTTGGAGACTTTCCCACAGAACAGTCATCTTTCAAACTGTGAGATTCCTGTTTCTTTAACCTCTAACTTTTTGTGGCATTGCACCCATTTCCTCAGGGCTCTGGCAGACACTACAGCTGGGCCTTGCATGTCTTTCTCCCTGCTTGGGGGGCTGCTCCTCAGCCAAGACAGGCTGACTGGGAGCCTGGAGGTGCTGATGAGCCAGCACATCCCTAGCTTTTGGCATCCCAGGGACACAGCACGTCAGGCTTCCCAAGGCAAGCTAACCTGGCAGCTCAGAATCTACCAAGCCTCCAAGGAAAACACATGCCAAAATTCTTCTTCTCTGGTTTCAAAGGAAATGTTAAACTGCCCAATTCTGACAGCGAGGAGGATTCTATGAGGTGGCTCCTCAATTGGAAATGACCACCACAGGACTGACCACAGTCATATTGGCAAGAACTAATGTTTGTCAAAAAGGCACCATCCTGATTGTTTTCATCACCTTCCTTTTCTATTCTCCTTCTTCCTAGAGCTGAGCAAGCTCTTCATAGATGTTTGCAGAGGAACAAGGATTCCAAAAACCCTCTTTGCATTTATCTGGAGAAGGTCTGACTACTGAGCTGTGCCTGCTGGTTATTCCAGTGCTTACGTACCATGTGCTTTCTGTGGATTATGCAGACTGACAAACAAAGATTGAGCTGCCCCACTCACAGCAGCTACAGCTGCATTTCTTGGGTCTCAGCCTCCTGGCCAAAAGTGGCTGTGCTAAAATGTCCCCCTTTACAATTCCAGTGCCATTTCCTAACAGCTCTCTTTCTCCTCTGCAGTGAATACTTTAGGTACTTATGTAAATACCCAGCTAGCTTGTAAATTCATCACAAGACTGCTAGCAAAGCAACTTCCATTAGGAAGGTTGTCAAAGCAGAGTGATTTAAGGCTACAGAGCAACCACAAGGAGAACACAACCTCTCTCATTTTTTGATCTATCTGACACATTTTGAGATTTTCACTAACATTAGAAAAGCATTCCAGGACTTCCATGTATTCCTTGACCTGCTTATCCCCAGGTATGAAGCTGTAGGGTTGAAATGAAGGGTTCAAGGTCTTCATATGGGCATTGCCTAACAAATACAAAAAAAAATCCCTCAAAGCAGCAGTCATACACATGCATCTTTTTACTTCTGTTTCAACTTAGATGCAATAACCAGAGCTGGACTGATGTTTTTAAATGGCTGAAGAAATCTCCAGCAAAAAGATATGCACGAAAAATAGCACTTGGTAACTAGCTAATTTGTAATTTCTGAAGCAGCACTTTATTTTGCCTCCAGAGTGTTACAGTTAGCTCATTTTATTGGCAGGAAGATTTATAGGAAACCTAACTGATTATATGGCACATATTTCTTTACTGCTGTTCTTTTAAATATACCACAAACCAATTATGTTAAAACTAAATACAGATATTTCAGAACAGTACTTGATCTGCAGGGAGTGCCAATGCTCCTTTGCCAGTGCTCATATGAGGAGCTCAGGCTACCCTCTAAAACCTGCAAGTGCAAATAAGCTCAAAATCCAGTCAGACGCCTGAATTTCAGTTTTCTTTGCCTATTGCTACCTACAGCACTTTCAAAGGCTATGTTGAGTTGGGTGGTGGGCTGGGGATGTGATACTGTGCAGAGTTTGATGTTTTTATGAAAAATGCAGCATTATTTCCACTGAGTACTCATTTTGGTGGGAACTGGCAGGGATTATCTGTGCTAATGATTCTCTAAGCATTTTACAGGATAAGGAACATGCACTTCCTGTAGAGAGCAGAGACACTGCTCTCTCCAGGACTCTCTGGACTGGAGGGTATGGTACTGTACACCAAGCTACCTCTTAAACTAGAAGAAACAGGGATTGGTCCATGATGGGTAGCAGATGAAGAGAAGAGATGACAATAGGAGGTTTTGAAATTGGGTTAGACAGAATTATTTGTGTGGTTCTGCAGGCTTAAACCTCAAAATCATTATAATTTCATTAATAACTGGTAAAAAACCCCCCAAACATTCCTATAAAATGTGCCATGCCACGAAACTAAGACATTTTACCAACATACTGAAAGACTGGAATATCACACAGGAAGATCTGAAAACCCATGAAGAATTGAAGAAATATAAATGTGATTAACATTTGAAGTATTTTTAAAAAAAGTAATTTTTCTGGAGGTGACAGGAATGTTTGCCAAGACTGAAGAGGTGAAAACACCTGAGCAGGAGCTGGGGACACCCACCAGGAAAAGCATGGCTGTGTGCAAAGCATTACACTAGTGGGAGCTGGGGCATTTCCAGCAGGGGCAGGGATATGATAGTATGGTAAGTAGGACAGGGGACTGTTAATGCCATTAAATAAGCCTTTGTGAACTTCATTTACAACCTGTCCACAATTAATTCACACATTTAATGTAAAATGTAACTGGAAAAAAGTGGAAAGGGACTGCTAGAGTTATGAGAGGGGTGAGGGATGCATCTCTGAAAGACTGTGCTTGGATCACTCTCTCTGACAAAAGCAAGGGTGTGAGGGGATAAAACAGTTTCTCAATATCTGTCTAGGAGGGGAATCCTCAGGGATGGAAAGGCAAGAATTATCTAAAGTAATGGCCAGTGCTGGCATAGAAAAAAAGCTACGTGAACTGTTCATGAATAAATTCAGGTAAGCAGTGCAAAGAAGGTGCTAATTATCAGAGACCTGAAGTTATGGAGCCAGGATCAGGAAATACAAAAAAATCTAACTGGTATTTGATCATTCTGTGAAGTTGCAAGTTCAAGACATACAGCAGATTCTAGAAGACAACTGCACCTGATGACTGATGATATGAACTCTCTTCTAGTCCTGCTGCTCTAAACTTGAACAAGTGCCATGGGCAAATAAAGGCACATGTTGACAATTCTCATCAATTCCACCATCTCTCTGTGCTATGGGGAGATGTGGAGACTAACCTTGCTGACTTGGAGAAATAAGAACTCTTAAGAAAGAGATTAACATCCCTTTAGTTCAATCCATTCTGGAGAGACCCTTCCCTTTGCTTCTGCTGCAGGCAATTCAGTCCACCTGTCTGCCAGCTCCATTAGGAGAAGGTGAATTGCTTCCTGCAGGGGCAGTCCAGAGAGGACAGGAGAGATGCCTGGACTAGACATTCCATTTTCCAAAGTAGAGGGAGTGAAATCCTCTCCAGAGTGACCAGGCTTCCTGTTCTCTACTCTGCTGCCTTTTCTGTGAGGTTCTCCATTAAAATGGTGACCACATCTAATTGCAGCTGGTCCATGAAACTGAAGGAAATCTCAGCAATTTAGATAGATATCTCTACAGAACAATTAGTCTACAGTGAATTGAACTCTTGCCTTACTTACTCTGAGTGCCTTTACTTTAATTAGTTTTAAAAGACAAGCTTTAAATGTGATAATTGGTAATCATATAGTTTGTTATTAAAATAAAAATTTTCTAGTTAAATGAGTTATATATTCATTTTGACATATATAACATTTAAATCAATACCAACTGAATTCATACAAAAACAGAGTTAAAAGTTAGGCAATTATTCTTTTCAAATCAAACCCACAATGGGAATAGAATTTTTCCAAGACATTTTTCCTACCATTAGCACACATTACTAGAAGCAATTGCTTTTCCCTGAAGCCTCCAAAAAAGCAAAAGAAATGATCAAACATCTTGTAAATTGACCCATTATTTTTCTTCAGCATTGCTGCCAAAAGCATTTATAAAAATATAACCACTTTCATTGCTATTAAATAGAACATTAAACAAATCCTATTTAACATTAAAGCAAACATGAGCAAATTCAAACAGTGTTTGTATTTCAACTTGGAGAGAAAAAAAATTATTTGCTTACCTCTTCAAATTTTAGTGCAATCATAGAAAAAGCTTTAAAAATTGCATCTGTTGGGCCTGTTATTGTCACAATTCTCTCTGGACAAGTGCCTTCTGAAATATTGATTCGAGCACCACTCTGTCAAAAGGAACAAAGATTTTTCAACGTTATACTTCCCAGGGAGCCAACTAAGTGGGATTAGGAATACAGTTTAGGAAGGAATACCTTGAGGCATCTAATTCCCTCCCCTACAACTGCAGCCCCAACATCATATAATTTCAGCATAAACTGATCACATTCCAAAAATTCATGTAACTGCGGGAAGCCGGATTCTGTCTGGGTAAATACTCAGGCAGTCTTCTTCACAGTATGCAAATAGCACTTCTGTAGCTCAAAGTTGCAAATAATTGCATAATCAAGTCTTTTCCCTTCCCTCTTGCAGGATTAACCTTAAGTAGGACTGGAGCTGAAGAATTTAAGAGAAGCTGGTTGTCTCCAGGAGGCACCAACATCTCCCAGGAATGATGCACCTCTCTGGTTTGGAGCCCCAAAGGTGGGGCTTGGCCTCTCTGCTGGGGCCTTGCTTTGCACTGTGGAGAAGGCTCCTTGTAGATGTGCCTCACGTGAAGGAACCCAGTCAATATGCACTGAGCAATCCTTTAAAGGAGTAGTGGTGGGACAGGAAACAGCAACAGTCCTGTGTCCATAGGGCAAGGAGCCTGTTGGACTGAGTTAGAAAAGTCAGGCTGGCTCTCAAGTATACTCAGTCCTCTTTATGCCACTGTGGCAGTGCAGAGAAAATGCCTCAACCAGGGGGTTTTATATATATATAAATTTATAAATATTTAAACATGTATTTAAGAGGATCTTTGGTGTAGGTAATGACAAAATCAGGTTCAGGTAAGAGCCACCCTACGCATTCTCTGAGGTTTCAGACCTGGAAATGTGTTAATGCAGCCTAACAAGTCTCTGGAGCCTAAAGTCACCCACAGGCACTGCCCTTGGGGATGAGGGCCTGAAGCAAATGTGAGACAAGCTGGGTTAGTTTGGCCCTTTGCCTGCAGGGCCACCACGCAGCCACTGGTGTGCTGTTTGTCCCAGCCCTTATCCACACCATGCTGCTGCTCACTGCAAGAGGCTGTGTTTCCCCACACACCACATGAAAAAACCAAAGCTCAACACTGCTGATAGGGAAATCTTGCTGTCACAGACCTGGGCACAGAACTGAGGGTTCTGTACTTTTCTTTAGGCCTGAAGTTGTCTCTGACATTTCCTCAATGACAGAATTGTCTCTGGCATTTCCCCAAAGACAGAGCTACATTTCACACCATAAAGATGGCATGCACCCTGCCCCTTCTGCCAAAATAAAAGTTGCATTTTGCTTTTACAGAAATACAGAAGAAGGCAGTCCTTTAAAGAGGGACCAAGTTATCATCATGTGGAGACACAGTCTCTTAGTCCTGTGCTGATATAAAGATGTATAAGATTCCATTATTTAAAAAAAATAACCAAACAAAGTGTCTTCTGACCACATATACATGACAGCAGGTGTCCAAAATTCAAAGAACATTTGATATTTATCTTGAAAGACAGACCAAGGTTCATAGGTATTCTCTAAGATGTTTTACTCAGAAGTCAGGAGTACTCTGAAATGATGGCTTCCCTTCTGTGCATACAATTTATATACAAAGTTATCTGCTCATCATCATAATTAATAATTAAACTAAAATGTGCTTAATCAACTGTTAGGTTTACCTACTACACTGGAAGCATTTTTTCTTACCTTTTTTTTTCTCTGAGTCTTAGCACATGTGTAAAAACATGGGTGAAAACATCATCAAAAAAGGAGCTCTGAACTCAGTCTGACAATGAAATCCCTATTGTGTATATTTAAAGATGGATGTCTGCAATTTTCTTTACTAAAATACTTTGACATTTCCCTGCCACAGACCTTCTATCAGAGTAGAAAACAACAAAGCAGCTGACACAGTAATGTACTGCAGCTTTACTACAGCCAAATTGACTTTTCTTCAGGCACCCTCTATACACTGCACTCCTAAAGTTTCAAACAGTGGGATTTGTCTTTTGACTTATACTTTTAGCAGCTGCTTCAAAGTAGAAAAATTATGTGGATCTCCAGGTAGGATGTGCTGCTTTGCAGGACCAGTGTGGGTCTGTAGCCTCCACCTGAGCACACTCCTCTGAAGACAGCACAGCTTGCTCTGTGGCAGAGAAAGAAGCCTGCAGACACTGGGGAGGCTGAGGTTTATGCAGTGCCCTGTTTTAATCCTTCTGTGCCTTCAGGCTTTCCAAAGGATGTGAATGACAGGTGTGCAGGTCTACCCTGCCCACATCCTACTCACAGCTGCAAAAGGAGGAAAAGCTAAGGCTTGGCCAGGACACAGCAGAGAGATGCTCTGTCTTATACAAGTCTGGCTCCAGCTCTGCTGAAGCTTGTGTCTACCCTCAAACTTGACATTTGGCTTCAGATTTTTGGAAACTCTACCAGGAGGCCAAGCCATGTGCAGGACAGATGCTGGTATGCTAATGAAAGATGCAGTGGGTCTGATGCACAGAACAATGCTGGTGAGCTGCTCCTGAGATAACACAGCAGCAGGCACATCGCTATGGGAATGAAAGACTCCAGACTGCTGCGGTGATAAGGAGGTTACATTAACAACAATGTTTAATTTAGGCCAGCATATTTATACCCCACCGCTTGTAACGAACGGGGATGTTAAACAATCTGCCCACTTGATGGCAGCATCGGTCTGCACAGCCTGAACTCCCTGTGCTCTGAGCTGGAAAGGAAGGCAAGTGAAGACATCAAGGCTCGTCTTACCTCCTCCCTCATCTTCTTCACTGTCTCACCTTTCTGTTAAAGAAACATAAAAAACCCCGTTAGCCTTGGCTAAGAAAAGAGAACTGATATACAATAGTTTGACATGAATATAAATAAAGTTATTTTCTGACCTTTCCGATAATGCTTCCAACCTCCTGAAACAGAAAAAAAAGAGACACCGTGAATGATACGATTTGTTACAGAAAAGCATTTGTGCTGTTCCTAAGCTATTTCACTATCATTTATTTCAAAGCTTCAGTGTGAAGCATAGCTCCCTTCCATTGTTGCTGTATACAAATATGCCATGTTAGATACAAAGGGATGGACTAAAAATGCAGCTTTGCAGCCAACTGATCGTGCAAGAAAAACACCTTTAACAGAAACCGATCTTGTGGTTACAGGTCAATCCCACTACTATGAACACGGACAAATCCCTATCAGGGAATGAAAAGTTAAGAAATAACAGAACCACACAATCTACTGGAGAAAATGAGGTGTAATACAAGCATCAAAATAATTGCTGGTTTCTCCAAGGCAGGCATTTACCCTCCCTATGCCTTGTAATAGTGAGAGCTGAATTTCCACACCACCGAGTGTTATTGTGTAAACACCTGGTGGCCTGTCTTAATCTCCCTATTAAGCACTTAGAGAACAATAATTACTAATCACTTTTCAGGGATTTGGGAATTGCTACTGGGCTCCCACAATCTTCCACCAAGGGAAAGAAAATACTGAGAAGTATGGTTGCGAACATACAGTAGAGGAACAACGTGGTAGTTCTGGCAACATCCCAAGGGTTAAAAGCTTGGTGAATAAAACCAACAGGTAGCAAAAATGAAACTATTAATGCTAAAATAATAGCCTGGACATGTTACACAAATCATGCAGCTGTGACATCAGACTGGAAATCATCTGATGGAGAAAAGCTAAAGGAAAATAAACTCCTCTGCTATACTAAGACTGTGAAATCTACTTCTACACTTAAAGACTATCTCAGATGGTTGAGCAGTCCCAGATGTATGATACAACATTTTCCCCTTCCCAGTCCATACACTAAATGTGATCCATCCTGGAACACTGTCCAAAGTGTAGGATTTTTGAAATTGGCCTCCAATGCTCTATCCAGTGATGGACTCATGATAAAGTGGTACTGACTTCACTCTGCAGGAAAGAACTACCCGCAGTGACCTTGAGTTATTTTTGCCAGCTGTTTATAAGCTCATAATATGAAAATGTTTGTGCTTGCAACTCCTCACATCCTGTTCACAAGACATGAAGACTTTCCAGTGAGAAGAAGTCACCTATTTCAATGAACTCTGGCACACGGTTCCTTTATGCTCCCTGCAAATCTGCACGTAACACCAGACTGAGTGGAACAGTCAATACACTGCTGGACAGGCTGGAAAACTGGGCTGAGAGAAACCTCAGGGAGCAGAACAAAGTCAGATGAAAAGCCCCATGCCTGGAATGGAAAAAGCCCATGCAGCAGGATGAGCTGGACAAAAACTTGCCACCTTAAAACTGACTTTGCAGAAAAAATCTGAGGATCCCAACTCAGAACTTCAACATAAGTAAGTGAGTACACCAGCAGTGCACCCCTGATCAACTGAAGGCTGGACTGTATTAGCAGGAGTGTAGCCAGCAGACCAGGGCAAATGACTCTTGTCTTCTGTTTGTGAGACCATGCCTGGAGGATTGTGGCCTGTTTTGGGCTCCTAGTACAAGACAGACAAGGACACACTGAGGTGAAGCCAATGCAGACCACCAAGCTGGTCAGGGGACCAGAGCACAGGACTCACGAGGAGAGGCTGAGCAAACTACATTTGTTCTTAAGAAGAAAAGACTTGACAGGGGAGTCTTATTGCAGTGCACAATAAAGAAAGCAAGGTACAATATAAAATTCCTACTCAATGGAAGGGAAAAAATTACCATGGAGATGGCTGGATGTTGAAAGAGGCACTCAGAGAAGCTGTGGAATCATCATCCTTAGAAGTGTCAGAACCCAGCCTGGGCAAGGCCCTGTGTAATTTGCTCTAATGGAATCTGCTTGATTCAGGTCAGACTGGAGACCTGTGGGCGTCCCTTCCAACCTTCCTTGGTCTGTGATTCTTCAGTCACAGCCTTATACCCACTGAAGTCAATGCCTTATTAGCCACAAAGTTCCTCAGTCCTGTGAGGCCCCTTCCCAGGTTTATTTTCAAGCTGTACTTCTCCTGTTTCCCATTTCCCTTTTTTTGTTTCTCTTCCAACTGCTCTTTCAAGATGGCATTCTGCACTCTTGTACACACTGACCTGAGAACAGATATTGTCCAGACAGGAGCTGCAAATCTTCCAGAGTTTTCTGCTTTACAAACCTACAGCCCTGCTGGTCAATGTAGAGTAGACCTTTACACTTCCCACAGCTGTGTGAGTGTGTTTGGTAAAGCTGCTTGTGGCCATTTGGGGCTGTGAGACATCTGCACTTCTGTACATCCAATGCAAAGAAGCAGTTCTGTGAGAATGGGAACGAATGAAGTGGACTCACTGCAGTTTTCTGTCTTGTAACTAAATTATTGTAATATTGTCTCTTAATGTGTGGGTTTAGGTCACATCTTCTCCCGTGGCTGACACAGCCATACCAGCACCCTGTGTAGGTTCTCAAATGAGATGCAGCTTTTTTGTTAGCAGTGACACAAATCTGGGACACCTATTTCTCCAAATTTTTAGGATTTTACTATTTTTTATATTATCATCGTAACTCTGCCAATCTGCCAGTAATTGCTGAATGGGCTTACACAATACAGAGAGCAAGGCTCTCAGGGATGACAAGCCTTGTTGGGAATCCCTCATGTCCAGCAGTTCCTACCCAACCACTTAGCACATCTGGCAGTTTTATCTTGAAAACCTTTTTCATTCTTCTAAATTCCAGCTTTCAGAAAGAATTACTTTCATAAATTCTTAGGAGGTAGAAGGACATTTTGCTGGGGGTGAGAGCATTCTGTTTCAGTTGCTATGGGCAAGCAACTCCATGGTACAACTTCAGGTTTTGTATACAGGGAGTTTCATTAGAATATGTAGGCCTGGTTTTGAATCTCCAAGGCTCTGTCAGTATAAACTCAGTACGAAATCTATCCCAATCTGTTTGATCATCTTGGGTCTTAATGAGAGATGCTGTTCTTTCAGAAATGAAAGGATGGGTCATGGCTAATAAATGCAAAGGTGTCTTCCTTGGAAACAGGAACAGAAAAGCAATGCATTGTTTGTAGTATTGGGAAAAAAGACAGTCCATTTCCAACAAGGAAATTAGAAGTACTTAAACAAGCAAAGTGAAGCATAACATAAAAAGATTCTCAAGCTGCTTGTTTCACTGAATCCTGTGTGAATTTTACCCTGGATTTCAGTGGGGACATGATCATCACCTTGTTATTTATTAACAAAGAGTACACACTACCAAAGAAATGACTGAAAGAACTGTGTGAATCCCACCGAGAAAAAATATTTCAGTAAGACTGGTAAGCAGTTCCTTGGAACATGCTGGCAAATGTCACTGTAATCATATGGAGCACTTCAAATCTCCCCCTCATCAAAGGGTTACTTAAGAGCTTATTCTATAAGACAGTTTCAAAACATCCAAGCCAATCCCACCTCTCCCTCTACACTGGGAGATGGGATTCTGCTTGGCAATGTGAGGTAAGGCCCAGGGACAGAGAGAAGCACTAACTTTACATGGATATTTCTGAATTTTCAGAATTTTGCTTCATACGAATTATTGAAAAATAATAAAAATACACATTAGTTTTAAAGGGGTCACTTCAGAACTTTCTAGTGCCTTAGCTTTTTCTAGGAAAGCTCCTAGAAAGTACTGGTGACAACAGATCATATCTTTAATTATGATGAGAAACCTATTTTAGCCACAGATTAAATCAAAAGACTCTTTTCACCTAATTGTTCCAACTACCGAAGCTACTTCACCAAACCTTTAATGTTTCTTTATACAGTCCAGTGTTGTTTCATACAGATTCTTATATATATATATATGACTTATATATATATAACCTTGAAATAAGTTTACTGCTAAATGAGATACCTAACACCATTTTTATGACACTCAAGTTTTAGCATTATTTCTAACCAAGGTTACTTTGATGGCTTTACCTTCTCCAGAAAATGTTTCTAAACCTGCCAGACACCAGATGTGCTGTAGTTAAGTGCATAAGATGTCTGTCACCTACACTGGTTCATTACAAGTTAGGAGTTCAGTGTAAGTCAGGCAACCAACCCTCGCTGCAGTCCAGGGAGAGATAATGGAGAATATTTTGTTCCTAAAAAAGGATGGAAAAAGTGTACTCCCAAGGGTTTTTGGCTTTTCTCATCTCCAGTAGAAGCAGCCTAAACTGACACTAACATGTGAAGTTTGGGGAGAGGAGTCCTACAGCTGATGTCAAATTCAGCCTCAGTGTAGGCCAGACAAGTGTTGATTTAGCTGTATTAGCAAATAATTGCCTATTACAATTTACTAAAAACTTCTGAACTATTTGCTTTTTCCATTGCTCAGGAATATAAGCTTGTAGTAGCTATCATCAATTTCAGATTGATTTACTGGCTAAACATCCACATGTAAATATAGTGGAAGAAGTTATATGATAACAATTACTGAGTTTCATATAATCACAATTCAACAGCAGTTCAAAAAGAAGTGCACAAAAAGAAGTTATAAAAGGGGGAACTAAAACTCAGTGAGAGAAAGCCAGGTCCAAGTCAACCCATCTGGCAGACTGATGCCAGAGCTAAAAGGACTACCCAGGCTCCTTGGCTTCAAGAGATAAACACCCACCCTCCAGAAGCAGCTGTGCCACAGCACCCATGCTGGATGAACAGGATGGCTCCAAAAGGCTGCAAGTGTGTGTCTGCCCACACCCACTGACCCATGCTCATACACACACAGGTGTATTTGTTAATTTGTGTGTAAAGTCAATATACACATGCAAGCGCTAAACAGATGGGTATTGACTTTCCTTGAAGGATTGACAACAGTTTGGGATGCCTATCCTGAGATTCATCAAAGGGGCCTGAGTTTCAGATGGTGCTGCATACCCAGCCCAGGTAAATGCCTTCCAAAGGGCATCACCACCTGGTGACAGCATCTCAAGCAGGAGAGCCTCACACTTGTGCTCAAAGATTCACTTTGGAAATCCCCATGAAAATTTAAAACCTACATGCTGATTTCAGATAGCTTGAACATAATTCTCAAGCCTGGGGGAATGAGTTGTCATTACAATTTTCTTTAGCAGGAAATTTCTAATCAAGTAGATAAAACAGTAAGAGCTGTGAACCTCATAACTTGAGGAAAAGCAATGGCAAAAACAGGGGATGGTTTCTTTCATGCTGAAATGTAGCATATAATATTATTTGCTCATGTTATTGACAAGAATGGGATGAATTTTGTTCTTAATGAACACCTGGGAAGCAGTGGGCCCATCAAAGAGCAGAAAGCTGTTTCTGCAGATTTTGCATCATCTGTGGTGAAGGTGAGGCAGCACCAGCAGAACAAAAGGTGGCAGCAAAAATGCCTGTGAGTCAAGGCTTTTGCAGGGCTCTTGATGGTAAGAATGACTAAACAAAGATATAAACTGGCTGTAGAAGAAACCTATTTCCTAATCTGTTATCTGGTGTGTCCTTTGAATAACAAGAGAAAGAAATCAGTCATATTAAGAAAACAAGAGGCCTAACAAATGTTAACAAACCTTGGTTTAAAGATTAACTTTTGATCTGGAAACATAAAGTGTGAAATTCCATTACTTTTTCTAAGTGTGAGGTTGGTTTAATAATTACTGAGCCCTGCAAAATCAAAACAAAACAAGGTAGCTATTGTGGGACCACAGAAATGCACAGGTCTTGCTCTATTATCAGGCAGCTTCTATTATCAGTGCTAGAGGGCAAATGGCACAAAAACTTCATAGGATCCCTGAGATACAGCCACATCTAGAAGGAAAACACATTTAAGAAATAATATATGTTTTTACCTCAAAACATCCGACAAAGAAGTGACTCCATACTAAAGCCTTAAATTCCTTCAGGCAATGCTCTGATTGCACATGCTAACCTGCTTTCTATAAAGCAAGGACAAGGTAGATCCAGTGGGGCTGGAGTCTACAAACAAAACAGCTTTGAAAGGAAAGAATATCAGCCTTCCATGGTGGAGAAACACAACCATCATGGGATAAGGGGGTTCCTGGCAACAGCACATGACAGCTGTGCTGATAAAGTTTTCTAGACCCAGACCAGTTGTCTTTCTCCCATCCATAAAGAGGCATAACTCAACTCTCTCTCTCTTCACCTTCCCTGAGGACAGAGTTGCCAAGTTGACTAAGCTCATGAATATGCTTGCATGGAAGATCCCAAGAACACGTTCTACAAAGACATGCTGAACAATGCATTTGCATGGAGCATGTGAGGCATCAGCATTTTTCAAAGACTGGAAGAAAAGTCAGTATTTGGAAACATGATGTAATGTGTCAGCCTCAGGGGAAAAAATGGCTACCTTGGATAAACTGAGAATCTGATTTGTGTTCTGGGATTATGTGGGATTAGCCTCACTGACACGGGGGATCTCATGTTCTGAGGTGATGCTTCAGTAGTCACTGTCTGATGCTCACAGCCCTAATTTAGAAAGGCACTGTGGTCCTAGGCCTTCCATGCTGAGGCAGATCTTATGCTAACAAATGTGGTAGTGTATGAGGAAATCTACAAATCATGGCTTTTCTGATGGAGATTCCAGTATTATGCATCTTCTGCAAGTCCATCTAACATTTTTTTGGGCAGCTGTGCCAATGAGCATTTTTCCTTTGCTTTTTGATAGCAGATAGATAGCCAGTTCACATTCACTTTCACACCTAAGCTCCCAGCCTTCCCGGCCAAAACCAACCCAAAAACCAGTTCTGTCCCTGTGCTTGTCCCTGCACCTGTGATGCTGATGCAGCAGCACTGAGTAGGGTGTGTGCCTTCTGCATTCTCAGTTTATCACAGTCATGGACTGATGAGATTTTGTTTGGTAAAACTGAGAACACTCAGTTATAGAGATTGTTTTTGGGGGCAGAGAGTGCTCAGGGGCTGGAGGAACTCTCTCTCTTCCTTTCTGCTGATTTTTGAGGCTAGTGAGTGTATTTTGGCTGCTCCTACAAACACACTGAGAGGAGATCCATCTTGTGTTGTGCATTTGCATGTAGAGTTTTGTTCCGTGACCAGGGCTCCCAGGTATCACAGTAATGCAAGCAAACAAAACAGGAACTATAATAGCAATAGGCAGGACAGTCAATCCTCATAATACCCTGACAGTGTTGGTGGAAACAGGAAAGAAGAGAACAAACATTGGCTTGATTGGCATTTTATGGCTTGGATTGTATTACTGACAAGGTGATTCTTAAAGTTACTTTGTTGCATTCTGAATTTCAATAAGTAAAAAGTAAAAAATGGAAAAGGAGAAGTTCATTACGTTTAAGATGGGGAAAATTAATTTCTGTACTTGCTTTACGGTCTTTCAAGGAGGCAATTAATCAGGCAGGAAAAAAGTGGCCACTAAAAGAAATCCATGATGCTAAAATGGTATTATCTGTACTGCTGAAAAAGGCAATTTTTCTTCATGATTTTACTCTGTATTTGAGCTATTAAGTGTAAGCCATCACTTTGAGTCTAATTTTTTTTTGTTTTCTTGTAAAACTTCTGTATGTAACACCACAGAGTAATCATCAACATGTCAGAAAGTCATCACTGAAGCTGGATGTAAATCACTGTAACCTGTACTTCCAGTGCCATAAGTCAGCCACTGACCCTGCTGAAATAATTTGGAACTCAGATACCCTGAGTTCCTCAGTGAATGTAAAATTAAGCTGTAAGTACTGGAAGTTTAGCACCTAAAAATCAAGGCACTTACATGGTTTTGTCCAAACACAAACATTTGACTGCAGGTACATCTAATTCACTACTGTTGAATGAGAAGGTATCACTGAGCAAATGGTATCAGGGAAAGAAAAGCTCCACTCAGTCATCATATCTTTTCTCCATCAATGCAGGTTATACAATCTAATAGTACATGTCTTTCCCAGACATGTTTAAAATTTGCATAGGAGACTTACAGAACATAATGAAAATCTCAATACCAGGAATTGTTCTCAGGATTCCCTTATTAGATTTATTTTCAAAATAGTATTTTATACCACTACTTCTAGCCACAAGCACTTGCAGCATTCAAAATAACTACACTCCATAGCATTTGTATTTAGTCTCTCCATGTATTTATGAGAATGTCTGAAGAAAACTAGGCACAGTCTCCTCAGCCTCCTAAAACTTTTGTTATTTTTCTGTGAATTCCCCCTCTGCTCAGCCTTCACCATCACCTGCTGCTGAGCACAGAACTGCAGGTGTGATTCTGCCAGAAGAACAGTAAGGTAATTACCTCCTCTTTGCCCCATGATGCACCAACACCACACATCCAAAATTACATGCACTTCTGCTGCAGTAGCTTTCCTCTCCAGCTTAGCATATCCCAAATGTGCCACTCTCTAGACACTGCCACATCTGATGCTTTTTAGCCTTTTATGCTTTCCAGATTTCCTTCTGTCACTGAACATGTATCTTCTAAATTACCTTCTCCAGTTAATTGCCTCAACTCTCCAATTTACACCTCTCAGTATTTGGCAAGAGTCCTACTTCCCTGCCAGTTTTCCCTTCACTCCTTCATCCTACCTGTAAATTATTTCCTTGTTCCTCCTACCACCCGACTTCATTAATCCATTTTGGTTTTTATTGCTGAGCTCCATTCTCTTTCTCTAAAAGATTCCTCAGACTCAATACATTACTATATTCTACTTTGGTTTCCTGCAGACTTCACTGCATCCAATATGATTTCATCAATGCACATGTTCACACAGTGCCTTTGGAAACAATGCATTATTTCTCCTGCAGGTTTTTACTGGAGAGAGGAAGCAGAGATTCTTGCACCACCACTATGATATAGAGGTGGATCTCATGGTGGATTCGTGACCTGTTGCCCTTTCTTTGCTGGCCCATTTGAACATTTTCTCCTGTTCCACCTCATGGACCTGGCTTTTAAATCTCCATTAAGCTGCTTTCCTGAGATTTAAGATCTTTCTACCGGCACAGTCTCTTTACCATCCACATCTAAAATTAACCTTTAATAGTGAATCTCCAGAGCCTTAATCATCCTGTCAACACTGGTTGCGTACAAAACCAAAACAGTCCAAAATCATGTAATCATTATCCAATACAGTCAAAATAGGTGCTTTTCCCACAGTTATTTCCTTCTGGGCATGAGCTGACCAAAACTAGATCAAGAACACTGCAGATGTCAAGTGCTAAGGTATGTTGGCAGATACAAACAAGGTATGTGGGCAAGGCTACAATTTTCCAGTCCTTCAACCTCACTACTTGTGGCAGTAAGCAAGGAAAAACAAATCAGCCACAAGTCATGAGAACAGAAAATTCAGTAAAAGGTGAGCAAGGAATGGTAAGAAATGTGGAGCTCTACACCTATACCCTCTAATATGCAAAGAGCCAAAATAATGTTTATCTTGACAAAAATTTAGAAAGGAAGAAAACGAAAAGATAAAGTTCTTTTGGGGCTTGAGCTCTGCCTCTCCCTACAGAGGGTTCTGATGGCTGGGGGCTGTTTGCCCATGAATGCACATACAATCCATTTGTCTTCCTCATGCCCTTCAAAAACACTGATCTGATCTGGGCAAATATTGCTATTCTTGCCTTTGCTGGAAACAGAAATCTTGCAATCCCTGCAATACTCCAATCTTGCCCAGAAATTATACTTTTGAAGCAGACAAAGATAATAGAATACCCATATTCATTCACGTCCTACGCAGTGATTGTACTTAATTTTACTTCAAGAAACAGCAATAATCAGATGGAAAATACAAAAATAGGGCACTGTAAACAGCCTCAACTCATATTCTCTGTTTTTCTTTACTGAAATGTATGAAACAGCTTTATTTCTTAATGTGATGCATCTTTCTCATTAATAAAAGATGAAAATGCATATCTACATTATTTAACATATTCTATATCTCCAACTGCATGTCCTTCACAAGGCTCTTCTGTTTCTGACCTCTCTGGAGCAGCATTCAGGTAACTCAGTCAAAAAGGTGCTGTGCAGCAGAGGCTGCAGCACCTGTGCAATGCAACTTTACAGGATGAATTCAGTTTTGTCTGACTTGTCCTCAGAAACCTTCAGTGATGGATGGTGCAGCATGCCCAGGCAGCCTCCTCCCCTCCTCACACATCCTCGTAACAAGTTTTTCCTAATCTTGCTTTTGAGATTTCCTGCAAACACTGACAGTTGCTTCTCTGTGGATGCAAGGAATGCCTAAGCACTGCCCTTGCAGCATCCTCATCAACACCTGCCCTCTAATTCATCACAAGAAAATGTGACAAATGTTTTGTGTTGCTCGTGATTTCTCTTCAGGGCTGCAACACCATCATAACATTTTCACTGATGTAACATGGCACAGGATGAAAATTAGGCCTTTCATCTTACATCACCACAAAATCTCTGAAGTCCCAGCTCAGGAGGACACCTTTCATACCAGGCCCAGGAAACTCTGAGGTTATCCTGAGGCTGGCTTTTTGCAGGGCCCGCACAAGTTCTTTTTCCACTTCCACTGATAAAAAAAATTGCTGTCCTCCCTTAACACTGTGTTTTCTGCCACGAGAATATCAAGGCTGTGCCTTGCCTCGTTGCCAGCTGGCTGCTCCCAAACCTTGCTATGCTGTGGCTGAGTGGCTGTGCTCCCAGGGGCCCTCCCAGCCTCTTCAGCCAGAGGCTGCACAAAGCCCTGCAGGAGCTCAGCTGGATACAGATGCTCCTTTCCCCAAAGCAAGATGAAGCAAAGGTGCTGATGAGTGGTGTCCTACCTGCCCTGGGAAGGCACTGGCCCTGGGTTCTCCCAGAGCTCAGGACTCTTCCTATTTGTTTTCCTTTCCCCACACTATAATCTTGTCTTTTGGTTTTGCCACTTAATTTGTTTGTTATTGTGGGTTTTTTTTATTCATCAGCATCTTGTAGAGGTCTGTCCATTCATACAAATCCTAATTTTTCTGCAGGTGTAGAATTTGCCTTAATTGCCTAATTAAGATGTCCATTTTTGACTTAAAGCCTCTATACAAATCACATGAAAAGTATACACTAAAAATTTCTTAGTCTCCAGGACTTAGAGCCAAGATAACCGAACACAGTAGCTCAAGTTATGGATTTCCAATCAAAATGCATGCAAACAGCACAAAGCACACAAGCCTTCCCTATGCAAAGGTACACTGGTAATAAGTTTAGACACAGAGAGTTAAGGTTAGTGGGGAGAGACCCTCATTTTTCCATGCAATGCATTAATAAATAACATTAAAATTATCTTAATTTAAAAATAGCTGAATCCAGTTTGCTCCTGTTATTTTAAAAACTTTTTCATTTCCCCTCTTCTCTCTCAAGTTATGACCTGTTATTTACGGACCAACTCCTGCTTCTAGACAAATTGTTTGTCTAGAAATACTAATTAGAGATCAGCAATTTCCACTGATGTCATTACCACAACAAATCTCAAGGAAGAACCTAGAAATGAGTTTCTTCTTTTCCAGAGGCACATAGAGCTTTCAGAATGCCTTCTCACATTGAGTTCATATTGATTCTGACATCCTTCATTCCTCTGTATTACTTCTAAATTACAGAAATGACATCAAAGAAACGGAAAGAATCTGACTTTTATCACCAAAATAAATTCTGATTTAATGTACTCTTTCCAATACTTAGGCACAACAGGATACATGATTAGAGCATAGTGGACCTAACAGAATACCCATCATGCCTTGTTATCTGAGGATGCATGGTATAGATCCAGGTAAAATTTGAACTTTGTAGCTTTTGTGGGTTTAATTTAGACCCTTGGGGCTACATATGCATTGAAGGTTGGACACATAACATCCATTATTGTTAAAAGTGGTTGCACACACAATCAATGATGTATAACAGAGAAAATGAACTTTTATCTGATTTCATTTCTGATTTACAAAGCCCCCAATAATGCTAACCCACTATTTAACTGAAATGTGCTGAAAATGACAGATACTTGATTTTTGCTTTAAAGGCATGAATCTGAAACAAGCAGAGCTGTCTGACACTGATTAAAAAAGCCCAAAACACCAGCGCCTAAGCACAAGGGAATTTAACTGCAACCAGTAGGGCTGCTTATACCCACTGGGATAAGTATGTGTTCAAATACTTTCATGGACTGGGACCAGAAGCCAGTAGAATCAACCCTGAAGACCTAATTTTGAGTACAGGCACGTGTACAGATTTTAGGTGGGTTTTGTAAGAGAGAGTGTTATTAAATTTGTTTGACAGATCCCTATTTAAGATGCAGATTTACACACCAGATGCCTGCCTGAAGCTGAATATTTCAGGGAGAAAAAAAATCAAACAAAATAGTTAGCTCATTTCTGAGAAAAAACATAATATGATCTGACATAACCTAATTTCTGAGGTTTTTAATTTGCAAACTTAAGCTGTACCCCCTCATACTTCTCCATAAGTAAAACAGAGTGGGAGACACCTTAGTGTCCTATTTGTGCTATGGGTATATCACATGGGTGTTCATGCCATAGGTTGAAAACCTCCACTATTTTAAAATGTAAAAGTATTTTAGTTCTAAAATTAAACACTAGGAGTAAAAAATACTTTTTTAGATTTATATATACAAATTTGATTCCCAGAATAATATGTATATATATTCACTGTTCCCTTTTAGGGAAGAGACCAAACCATCTCCTTTGTATAATATTCATTCATTAAGCCTAAAAATGCCTGGAGTTGCCTGATGCAAATAATACAAACAAACCTATGAAATGTGTTTTTTAATTAAAAGCCCAATTTATGATCTGTCAGTGTGAAATAAGCAGGGACCAGGCTGTTAAGTCTGACAATACTGAATTGGCACTTTGTCTGTGGCACAGATTTCCCACTTATCTGCATGCTTTAAGTGCTGCACTGGACAGAAAGGAAATGAGAGTCAACCTTCCAAACCAAACCCTCAGGGGACCTGGATGCAACCCTGGCATATCAGGGGGCTCACTCTGATGAGATGTTACACCAGAATAACGAAGAACTCTACCCCATTGGCATTCAACAGAAATAGACAGTAACTCTGTGGCAATTATTTCACACGAGTCAATGTCCCAGTATCCTAAAAAAGCCCTGCAAAACCCAGCAAATGCTGAGAAAGGGGAGCTGTATGCAGGTCAGCCTCCTGCAAGGGTCTGCCCAACTTGGCTCACTATCAATGGAAGACTCCTTTTTTTTTGCCACTGGATCCGCTCAAAACGGGATCGTTACAGGCAGGGCTTGTTTCAATGAGCTTGGGCTGCAGCGTGAAGTCAGCAGGATTCCCTGAAAGGCAGGGGGTGATTTTTTGGCCGTGGCAATGGTGCTTTTGACTCAAGGTGGAGGAGGAGCAGCCCCTCTGTCAATGCTCCTGCCAGGCTCTGCTGGTAGCTGCACACACACTCAACACACAGGCGACAGGAAATGCTTCACCTTGCCATGCATGAGAAGGCGGATGGTAAGCGTGACATTGAGACCTCCTTCAGACACTTTTCCCTCCTTCGTGTTCATCCTGCCCTTGTATCTTCAATGCTTGAAAGTAGCTTCGTTTTTCTTTTATTTTTTTCTTCAATTCACTTAATCAACCTAGAGAGAGAGAAAGAAAAAAAAGAAAAGAGTACCATTGAGTGGCTGAAGCTACTCTGAACTGAGAATATCATGTTGTACAAACCAATTAACATTCCTTCCTTTGATTTTCTGGACTACAGTTTAGTGCTGAAAAGGCTCCTTTGATTATTATCCCTCTCCATCCAACTCTTTACCCCTTCACCAATTACAAGATAAACTCCCTTTTGAAACCTTTAAAATTTTCTTAACTTCCTGTATTTCAAAGTTGAAAGTACAGAGCACAGCAGAGTGAAATACGTTTTCTTCTGAAGAGCACTTTGTTAACCTCTGCAGTGTGCATATGCTATATACATATATCTATACATGCATTTTTTTACATGTGCTTGGTGCTGCTTTCATTTCTCTCCTTGTTATTACCTCTTTCTCTTTTTGCTCTTGCAGAAGAGATATTTTTGTTTTCTCTCCAGCTAGAGAGAAATTAATTCTGAGTCTAAACACTGATCCCTGCCAGCAACAGCGGATGACACATTATCAAAGACATCTGAATAACTAAGAGCCACTTGCTGTTGTAAATCTGGGCACTGTCTGACTTTGTTTTTGTCTATGAGGCCCAGAGGTGGCTCAGTCCCTCAAAGGCCAAAGCTGAGCTTCAACCCTAAGTGGAAGGAAGATTTTTCTTAATTCCTAATGACAAATTGCAGATTTTCAGTCATTTACAAAGCCATAAATATCCTAAAATGCTAATGAAAGCTGCAAGGGCTGGCTTTGAAGGGATAAACAAGATGCATTATGAGTTTATTAATGCAAGGACATTTATCAGCACAAACAAAAATGCAGGAAGGAATATTACCAAGGGCAGGCAAATTCTGTAGTAGAAAAGGCTTAGCAACTCCTTATTTAGTTTTGTCCTTTTCAGGCTTAGCTTATAGAGCACAAAACCCTTAAAAAGACATTATGCCTCTCAGTAACCATCCCTTTTTGTTACCCATCCTCTGTAACAACCCTATTAGTTTTGCATCTTCCCAAAATTTGGGCTTCCCAAAAATTTGCCTCGTACTATATATAAACAGGGCACTGGCTAACGAGCACTCCTAGGGACACCCATTTTGTGTTTTGGAGTGTCACTACAGTGTTCCACTGTTGGGGCAGGCTGCTCTCCCCTTGCCAAGACTGCTCAGGCATGGGACTAAAAAATTGGAAGGGCCTATGGGATCATTCTCCTAAAAACACTGGGGGAAGTATCATGAGTCTGTTTCACCACTTGATTAAGCTCTATCCTAAGAGTCACTAAGCACTTTACTAGACCAAAGTAAAGCCCACCTTGGCTGAGCACATCATGTATGAGAGAAGTCAATTCTTAAAGAAAGAGCACGAGAAACATGTGGAGTGATTCCTGATGGACTTGCTGAGCTGCCAGCAAGCAACAATTCAGGGCATCCTGGGAGACTGCCTCCAGACCTGCATTTTCCATAGCCACTGGTAGACAACTCCATGAATTTGTCCAGTGTCTTCCTGAATCCATACATCTGGTCTCCAAAAGTGGGGGTCTCTCACATTTAATCTTAGTGTGGAAAAACATGCTCCACTCTATCTGGCTTAAATTTGCTCACTGAAATTTCCCCTTGTTACACATTTTGCCCTGTGTGTGTCATCTGAAGGCCATCACACCAAGTCACTCTTCTGAAGCTGAACCTTCTCATTTCAGCCATGGCCTGTGAGTGGCCAGGCCACTCCTGATGGTTTTACCCCTAGGAAACACACTGGAAGATGCAGAGTTTTCTCTCAAGCCTCTGCAGGAATACTAGGGCCACAGAGAGCTCCTGTGCCTTCAGTGACTGCAAGAATAAGTGACAGACATGTGTAAGTAGAGATGAAAAGAAAGAGTGAGAAAGAGCAACTTAAACTGCTCTTTCCACCTTCCTGATTTTCCCTAATCCAGAATGGACACAGGGTATTTTATACCATGTGCTCCACCACCCAGACCACAGCTGCCCAATTAAATCCATTTATTTCACATTTCTAGGCTTACCATTTACATTACATATTCCCTATCCCAATGGAAAAAGGCAGACAAGAAACCAAGTGCCTGGGTGAGAAGGCTGAAAACAGAAGCAGCCTGGCCATGTCTCTGATGCATCATGAATGCAAGAAAATGAGAGGAAAATGTTGCAAGGCAGATCCTGGGGAATGGCAGAGAAAGATATCAGCTGTACTCTGCTTGCTTAAGACTAGACCAGGACTCAGGGGGAAACCTTGCAACTGGATGACCATGACAGCCCCTTCTGACAAGTTCAGAGTGTGGAGCAGAGGAGATGACTCCGGTTGTTCTGAGACTGAGGAAGGGAATGGTCACCTGCTCCTTGCTGAGGGAAATGTCCTGGCTCTGACAGCCCAGCAGGTTTTGCTGTGTCAGAGATAACCCAACCAAACCCAAAATGCCAAAGAGGAGCACTTTGGCACATAAACAGCAGCCTAGACCAGCATTCTGGACTGTATGGGAGCAACACTGGCCATTTGAGACCTCTAGAAACCGATGGCAGCTCTAGGGCATGCTTGGAAGATTTCAAGAACAGCTGTCTTTCAAGTAGAAGCAAGCTATGTAAGACCTCTGTGGATCAAAATTCAGTGATGAAGCTACACTTGTGTTTCTACTGAGATGTATTCCCATGTGGGAAAAATAATCCCAGACTAGAAACAGGTTTACAGTTGCCATGGCCTTTTACTACTGGGATGCTACAGCATCACTCTGGGAAAATATCTGGAGGAAAATCTTTACCCCAAAAACGAACCAATCTCCACCCAGGCCTAACCTTTTCCAGATAAAACCTGAAAAAAACAGTAAAAAGGAACCTTTTGAGTTCTTTTTTAAAACCCAGAGGTTAGAAATTAAATTTCACCACAAATATTGTTAAAAACAACATTGCTATCTGATTTTATGAAGGATTTTGTCACTGTCCCTCCTCCCAACAAGCTTAAACTCTGGCACCTGGCACTGAGAATCAGAACAGATGTCTGGGGGAGGGCTGAGAGTGTGTGTGCCTGCAAGGAGTTAGGCAGCTGTGTGAGATACAAAAGGAATTAATTCTAGAAGGCAGCCTCACATGCTAAGGAAGAACATTTAAAACCTATACATACACCATGAAGAGAGAAGACTTTTTACTATGCCAGGTCATTCACATCTGCCTCAGTTGTCCTGAGAGTGCAAGTATTCTGGGTAAAACATTTACAGCTTTACAAAGTAAACCTACAGCACTGTTAATGACCTTGGTATTTTGCTTTAAAATACAGACTAAAATAAAATGCATTGTTGTACTTCATTACTTTTAACTAATTAAAACAACTTTTTCTGCAGACAAACACGCTGATCTCTATCTCTGTGTGCATGCAGATGTCAGATCATGGCACAAGGAAGACAATGGTTCCCTCCACAGAGCCTCCTATCAGGCAAGACATCCATATATTTATAAACCTACTGCTGTCATATATAAGCACATTGTGAGTATTTGATTGGTAAAGTAATTTGCCTGTCCTTTGCAAAGTCAGCATTTTGAATGATTTACTATGTTCCTGCCTTGTGAGAGGCAAGAAGCTGAAACACAGAATGCTTTCCTTTCTCAAGCTCTGTGTGGTGAGGTGCCATGGCTACCCTGGGGGCTGGGAGAGTTGAGTCTCAGAAAAATACATCAGTGTTTCACACTTTTCCTGATGCCAGAGGAAAGTCAGGGCACTCCACAGGTGAGCAGAGAGTACTGTCAGTGCCATGGCTAAATGTTCAGAGTGAGGGTATATGCATTTTAGCCTGCCTTCAGCAGAGAGCTGGCAGCAACAGGAGGACAGCTGGACAACATTCTCTTCCTGACCTTGGCACTCTGGACCAGAATGCACAAAATTCAAGATCTGTAGCTCCAGGTAACAAGCAAAACATATCATGACCACAGAACAAAGGAAAGTAGCTCACATCATAGTTCCCAGCAAACTGCAGATTTTTGCTTCCTTTGGGGCTTTTCCTTTGTCCTGTGGACATTTCCACTGCTGTTTATCATGTAAAAAGGCAAGCATTTTTCTTCAGGTGGAAAAAGACATCCAAATGCATTTTAAAAACCACCTTTTAAAAACTTCAACAAAATGGATGTGGACTCTTATGCAAATGCCTTTTATCTGTAAGTATATGTTTCTATACATTTTTAATATTAGCTATCCCAAGCTAGCATAAACACACATGCCCTACATGCTCAGTATTTATTACATACAATTTTCTAACATGGATTTTCTGTTACTGTGAGTAGATTAAGCAAATAAGACAACAAGCAGCTAAGCCACATGTTCATCAGACTAGTACAAAACCCCAACACAGTTCCTCAGGGATTTCAGTGAATTAATAAAAGCTACAAGATGAACTCTACAGCTGAAGGGCAGTGTTACAACCCCCACACACGCACACACACGGAGGTTAGGAATCCTTGTGGCTGAGGGGACAGTGTGAGATGGCTGCCTGAAGCCTGAGACATGGAAAGCCAACCTCATGACCCCCTTTCTTCCTACCCCTCAAGGTTACTAATTCCCCCCACAAAAATAAGCAGACCATTGCAGAGAATATGGCTGCACAGTGCTTTAAAAAAGCTATGCATGTTAAAGCAACCACCTCAGGTACACAGGATAAGAAAGCAGCAGGCAGGGATGCCAAAGATGAATAAAATCAACATAGTACCAAGGTAGACATCAGGCAATTGATCTCTGAGTTTAAAGCCCAAATAAATTATTTGACATCTGTGAATCTGCCAAGAGAGCTACTCATCTCGAAGATCCAGAGGAATGCAAGGGAGGAGGGAGAGAGAATGTGCACAGGGTGAGATGGGGTGGAGCTGCACAGTCACAGAGGTGTGCTGAAAAGTTAAGAGATGTAGACAGAAGAGAAGGAGAAAGGCAGGGAGAAAGAGAGAAATGAAGCTTCAGATAGTTGATATAAGGAATAATGTGAGAAAAATCAATGTGGAAGCAAGAACCACCTGGAAATATTAAAGGAGGAAGCCTGCTCTGCTATGTGAAATCTTGATTTTACGGTTGTTAAATCTGAGCTGTTGGGAAAGAAGAAACTGGCCAGAGCATCTAGAACAGCATTCCCTGTGTTTGGGCCTCAAAACCTACTGAACCTAATTATGATGCTTCATCATCATCAACTGAAAAATGTAGTTATGAAGAAAGCAAGGAAGAATTTACTGATGAAATTCAAAAGAAGAAATTCCATCTGTTCCACTGGAAGAAAAAAAAAATTATAAAAGAATGGGGAAATGATAGTGACTGACATTCCGGAGAAGGCACTTCCAATTGACATGAGGATGGTTAAACTCAGTCATATAGTTTCCATGTATCTGTAGGTTTAGAAAAAGATAACCTCTATAAGGGAAGCATGAGAACATCCAGTCTGCCACAGTAAATATGTCATTTTCATAATATATGGAAACATCCCAAAGGAGGGGTAGCTAGGCAGATATCAAGGCATTGACAAGGAGGCAAGACGGGATGAAAAAGAAGACTAAGACATGAGCAATGTGAAGATGAACAAAGAGATTTATCATGAGTTATGAAGAAATGGAAACTGGACAGCAACATTCTACTGTTATGAGGAAATAGTTCAGTTTCATCTATTTAGCAAGAACTGAAAAAAACCCCAACATTATTTGCAGAAAAACCCCTAAAACCCCCAAAACTATAGCAAGTGTGAATAAAACAGAACAGAGAAACCTGAAACTCAGGAAGTCATGAAAAGGCTGTAGCTAAGTCCTCTTGATCAGAAGACTCCAGGTGGAAGGATGCCTCCCAGGAATTGGAAGAAACACACTGCCAGGGATCACGATGAGAAGAGACAACCTATGCTTTCAGCAGAGCACAGTTCTTTGGAGGCAGATTTATGTTACTTACACAATTTTAGTCTTTCATTTAAACTGGAGGGAATACAGGAAGGGATAAGGAACATAAAATTACCACAGGTAAGAAGTGATGACATTATCAGTAGAATTGACATATATGGCCATACAGTAAGGCTTAAAATTAGAAGTTGTCTGCCACAGAAGGCTTCGTGCTATCAAACGAGGAAATGACTCCTTTGCTTCCAAGCTCTTTGATAAGCTAGGCAGCTATTATGGCTTTTCACTTGAAATTAACATCTCTGGATGTCAAAGGACTAAACAGTGTAATTACAAAAAAAACCACTGACAACAGTTACACCCCTCTCCCTCCCCAAAAAACCCCCAAACCGAAACCACAACCACAACTCCAGGTGAAATCCGGAGCAAACCCAGCTAAGCTGCAGTTGTATTAATTTATTTCAAGGAATATTTTTTCAGAAATGATTAAAAAGGATAATGATCAGACAATATTTACAGTCTCAGCTGAAGCAAAAGAAGACAACTGGATATTTGCTAAACACACACTTCTACAGTTTCTGTGTCACCTGAAGGATAAAGATATCCACTGTTCCTAAACCATATGTTTGTGAGGTTACTAAGAACAAAAAGCTCCAAGGAAGCCCACAGTAACATAATAGCAATAATAATGACAACTCTTCAAAGGATTTCTCTCCCAGTAATAACTATTTGCAAAAGGAGAAATCAGGCTTTGGAGCACTCCAGTTTTACACAGAAGCCTCACCAGGAGAACCTGATTAATGAACAATAACTAAAGAAGCAGGTGCAGTATGAACCTTTCTACTTTATCACTTCCATCTCCCAAATTACTAGAGAGGACTCTACACAAAGGAATAAGATTATACATTTTATTCACATCCTTGTAATTTGTATCTCTGAAAGAGATTTAATGCTAATCTCTAACTCTTTCATGAAGAGAACAAGATCTGCAGATCCTGTCTCCCTTAAATTGTTGCATCATGGCCCATTTTAAGTAGGGGGATAGTTGGTGTGAATCCAAAAATCCAGAAATGAGAAAATTAATTCTTTGTGTTACCAGAACAAAGCTTGCATGTGTCAGTTGGCACAATGGTTTTTTGCTAAAAAGGTAAAATAAGATAAAAGAACACCTCAAGAATGAAATTTAAAGAAACACTAGAGAGAAGAAGGATTCAGGAAATTCATAAATTACACGCTCAGAGAGAGATAAATAACAATTAATAAAAGCAAGCTGAATATGGGCTACTAAGAGAGCAGTAATACAGATATACAAAATACATGTTTGTGGGTGTTTTTTAAGTGGCAAAATATGAGCTCAAAAGTCAAAGGGGATTAAAGAACAACACATTATTCCACCAGGTAACAGCTACTAACAAAAGGCAGTTACACAGCTTAGCAAGCCCTGTGCTCCTTTTACTAATTATTGTAAAAATCTCTTTATCTGTCATATGCTCAGCTCTGTAGTTACTTCAGATAGCTGGAAATAGTAGTTTTGCCAAAGATGTGAAAATGATAAGGAAAGAACAGGATGAAAAAATAACAGAACAACTTTTATAGGCAATTGCAAGTATAAAAACTGGCAAGACTCCAGGAATGCTGCCTTTTGAATGTAATTTTATGAAGTATGTGAAGCAACACTAGCTTTTCCTTGATACATTTCATGGTGTTTTGCCAGAGGAAGAACCTGTCCCATCTGTAGAAGAAGCTGCGTGTGCTCTCCCTGCAGCTGCCTTTGTGTTCTCCCTAAAACAAGAAATGCCCTCACCCTGTACAACTGACAGCTCATTTGCTGAAGATCACTGGATGTCAAATAATCTTTGAAGAGAACAGCAAAAGATTAGAGACTTTTTTTTTCTATTCTCAACTGATGAATGTTTAGCTACTGAACTTGATGTATATGAGTCCTGCTCTTAAAATGGACCCTTTTTGATCTATTAAAGGAAGTAACCTGCAACATATTTATTGACTCTTCTACTAATAATGTTTTTTAAAGCCTTTTGAATAAACCATATGATGTTGTGAATTTTTTACAGGAGGAAAAATCACAGAAGCACAATAAAAACTATTGTCTTGTTTGGAAATTTTCTACTATCAAAATTTAATGACAAATTACTTATTTAACATAAGTTAATGTCAAAATATTACTCTGTGTGTGCATAGACAGCTACACACTGCCAAAATATTGAAAGCTATCCTGTTAGAAAGCAGAAAGGTAATAAATGCTATCAAATGTCTGGAAATGAAGTACCAGGAAATCTAGAAAAGCTATATAATGGCATTCAGCAAATGCCAAACAGATCTGAGATCTGAGGCAAGCAAGTGATTTCCTGGCTATGGAAAACACAGTGATTCTTTTGCCAAAGGTATCTCTCACCTTTCTGATTCTTCCCCTTCTTTCTGCAATTTTTCTGGAAAGAATTACCCTGGCAGAAATGCAGAGAGCATCTTTACAATTCCCCATGAACTACAAGACAAGCAGTGCAGTGAGCATGCCAGTACTTTGTACAAACCCAGTGGCCAACTAGCACTTCAGCACATGTGCAGAAGCCAGGCAGATAAAAGCTCTTGTAGACAGAAGCTGATGTGCTGGACTAACGCAACATAAATGTTTCCACAAGAAAGTTGTGGCAGCCCCCTATAAATTACTCTGTATGGATATTCTCCAAGAGGATTCGAGGATGAGCAGGAGGATAGAGCAATAATGTGCTTTCTTTCCTGTCCTAATGGCAGCAATGAAATGAACTGTAAGCTTTATTGTGAGCATGCCAGTTTGCAACACCAGGGAAGACAATTTATGCATATGGTAGACCAGTTATTTATCAAAGAATCTAAAGCTCTAATCATGGCTTTAAGCATAAAATCAGCTTTAACTGCCACTTTGTCCCGTGGTCCAAACTCTCAAGTAAAGCACCACATTTCTCAGACCTCTGGGATTTTTTATGTTGCTTGTTTCAAATGGAAATTTTGCAATACCTGCTTATGTTTGACTCAGAAGCAGACACTCCAATTAACTTAGATTAATCATTCCACATGGTGTGAAATAATAAATCTAATAAAGAAATGCACATATATAAGTCACAGGGAATGTGAGAAAAAATTGAACAGGTTGCCATCACAAGTAGCATAGCAGTCTGTCCAGCATAGAGTTGCTTACAGGAACAGTCTACCATATAAGAAGAGATTTCTGGTCCACATATATTCCTGGAAAAACCCTATGTTCTGATAGGGGTTCATTCCTATCAGAACACACCTAAATGTTGTGAGTGTGTGGTATATTTGTTAAATAATCTCTTACCCCTAATATAGTCAAATACATGACTTTGACATTTCCTCAATAAATAATTTCATTACGGAACAGTGTTTAAATTGTAAATTTACCTTAATATCATTTAAAAAAAATAAAGCAACAGCTTTGCTTGTTGATTTAAAAATAAATGAACTTGCAATAAAGGTAAGAGAGTCAAGGCTAAACAGGTGTTCTCTTTCCCATTTTTTTAAATGCGTAAGAGAACAGAGAAATTGTTCACATGGTCTATTTCTAATATATTTGAAGTAAGATTTATGTACATACATTAAAAAAAGAGATAAATTTCAACCTAGTATGTATATATGCATAGAATATGGTTAAATGCTGAGAAGCAAGTAAAGTGTATTTTTTTACATGAGAGATGTGGACAGATTTTAAAACATTATGCACCACATTGCTGGGGTGTAATCTAATAAGCAAATATTAAGAATAGAATGATTTTTTAAAAGAGATTTTTATCGTCAGTAAAAAGAGTCTCACAGACACAGAGATCCGTAATTTTCTTTGCCAGTACATACAGGAGTACAGACAGCTCCTTATTGATCAAAGGAAAAAATTCCCCTAACCAGAAGAATAGTCAAGGAAATACAGAAGCTTCTTTAATAGGAAACATTAACCCATCAAGTATGTTTCCACTGGGCAGAGAACAAAGAGATATTTAAATATATTTGGGGTTTAATTTTTCCATCAGTGTTGAAATTCTATCAGTTCCTTATAATATATCTTTGTCTCCAACCTATTTATAAATTAAATGCTTTCTAGACATATCTGGTTTGATAAACAGAGTCAGTTGTTTCACTCAAACCCCAAACATGGTTTTTGATCAGTGAAATGAGGCTAATAATAATAATAATAATAATAATAATGATACATTTCACTTAAACATAAAATATTATATATTGATATAATTGAACCTCTGACACAAACAAACAAACAAAAATACCACTTTTGTCATCACCTTAATTCTGCTATTTACAAGGCTATGATTTGAAAATCCATTCAAGCTTCCTAGATGAAAAAAATAAATACTTATTTAAAGAAAGGGAAATTCACACAGCCTCTCAGAAAGGGAAGAGGATGAGCTCCCACCCTTCTGTTGCAAGGGGATGGGTACCAGCCTCTGGAGTGTGAGTCACAGGCTCCCTCCTGGGACACCACACTTGTGCTTGCTTGAGGCAAAGAAGGAATTGTCTCAGAAACTGGTCCAACAGTAGCACAACTGAAACAGCTGCAAATATGGCTGAGCATTGCAAAGACTTCCATCATCCATGGGGATAAAAGGGGAAAACAAAAAGCAATGTTGCAATGTCCTGCCAGGGTGTTGGAATTGTTGCCTTCAAAAGTCACAACCCGAATATTTAAGTTCTCAACCAATTGATGGTTAGTCAAAACATACAGCATTAAACAGATTTCACTGTCAAATTAATGACTATGGAGTAGGTAAGAAAACCCAGTTACTTCCAGAGCCTCATTTGAAAAAAGATTTAACAAAAAAAACCCACCCAATCAAAAAAACCCCAAAACTCAGCCCACAATAAACGATTCTTTTATAAGCACTCAATACACAGAATAAAGAGCCAAACATATGCCAAGATTTAGGCCACTTGAATCAATATTTTTGTCACTGATTCAAACCAGGAGAATTTTTAAAACTCAAATGCCAGTCTAATTGATGAAGTATTCAAAACCAAAGAAAAACATCAAATAGTTTATCAGTGACTTCAAAGTGCCAGTTGTAAAGCGAGACACTGTATCTTGCTGTAGCACTGCATTTGGCTCTAGCCATGAATTTGTTACTTCTGTGGAACCTTTAGAAAGGAATACACACATACCTGTATATATGTGCACCAATGTATACAAGCTTCCTCAACACTTCTAACATTTGTAAGAGATACAGGGATGTCAGAGTGTCAGGTTCACACCAGTTTCATTGAGACACAGACTAAGCAGAGGTGCAAGCTCACGGCTCCACTGCAGGCCACTGGGAGCCTCTTCTCCCAGTGATAACCTTGAGTGAGCAAAGCAGGAGGAGGAGGGGACTCTGAAAGTGAACTAATACCACCACTTTAAAAGCTCCCAGATTCAGAGAAATTCCCAACAAGAGGTGCTTTAAGCAGACACAGAACACATATTCCTTTCTTTTTTGATACAGCTGCTCCAGAAGCTTTGTGGTTCACACACAGTCCTGCTACTTTAAAGAGATCTTCCTGGACATAACCAGATGTGGAATTTGATGCTCTACACTCTTTATGAAAACAAGACAGGACCTTTGCTAATGTGAATGATTTGATGGTGCCCTTACCTTCCCACCTTTGGCTTGGGACCACAAAGTGATTCATTTATTCATTCAAAAGAAAAATATAAAGATCTAGAGAAGGTAATTATGAGTTACTGCAGAAACACCAGAGATATACTGTGGATATACACACAGGAATGGGTTACTAATAAATAAATAAATAAATAAATAATTCCCTCTACAATTATAAAACAAAAGGCATTATAAAGTTTTGGTTGTGTCTACACCAATAACTAGAAGAGGGTATTAGCATCACTTTAATGACTGTCAGTTGGGACGGACTGCAGATATTAAAAAGAGAAGAGCTCAAATAGGAGCAGAAATGTAATAACCCAAAAAGTAACACAGTGGGAAAAAAGTGACAATAAATCTACAATACAGGGAATATATTTACAATACAAATACAACAACTGAGAAACCCAGTTCTAAAAAATAAGTCACATCTGGAAGGCCCTGATGATACAAAAGACCTGGAGATGACCCAGGCTACAAATTAAAGTTGAAAACTTTTACTTTGAAGCAGGGGAAGAGGAAGAACTATGTTCAGACAACCATCTCCTATTTTATATTTGCACTTGGACAATCCATAACCATAGCAACACAAAAAAACCCAATCCAATCCAATGCAATCCAATCCAACCCAAAAAACCAAACGCTCACAAACAAACAAAAAAAAGAGAGTGCAAAAAGAAAACTGAGTTCATTGAGAGGAGAACAGAAAAAAATCTACTAACTAAAAATGACAGAAGGATGGAGGTGGATCTTAGCTACTGTCCAATCTAATGTAAAGGAAACAGAGGCAAATGAACTCATGGAGTCTTATTAACCTCCAGTCTCCAAGACTTTGTACATTTTCTGTCTCTTTTCCATTTATACCAGAGCACTGGAATGATTTTTATTGAAGTTGGGGAGGGATATTTTAGAATTTTTTTAAACTATTATTTATTTTTTTTTTTACTATTATTTAGTCAATAAGTAAGTTAACTTGCTAAGAAGAAAAAGAGGTCATATAGTATTCAAAGAGATACAATACTTGTTTTATTTTTTCCCCTCCAGTGCTCTGTATTGAAATCTGAAAAGCCCGTTTCAGATTCTGCACATTGCTATTGCACACGTAATAATAGGACACACTGGCCTTTGATACAATTCTCTTCAGGGAACAAAAGCTTCCTTTGGCACAACTACAGCCACTGCTTGTTGTAGGTTACACATGTCTTTCCAGTCAAGCATGATTAATAACTGTTAAAAAAAATGCTCATGACCCATGGCAAGTATTCTTTCAACTATAATACCAGCATTATGGGCTCTGAATCTCAGTAATTTTAAAATGTGCTTCTACAATGGAACTATAATTTAATTACTTTTTCTGCAGCCTGTTCCATTTTGTTTCATCACTTTGATTGCACCATGCACTTGGCAGCTTATGGAAGACTGCATCTGCCTCCAGGATTATTTCACTGGGCTCTTTCGACATCTGTTTCTGAAAATGACTTTATTTGCAGTGGCATAAAGAATAATCAGAGACTTGTTTAATCCAGATAAATTGGAAAAGAGAGAGACACAGAGACAGTTGGAGACAGGGAAGAGACCAGGGAAAAAGAGAAAGCAGATCTATGCTGCATGCTGCAAAAGACATCAAAATAATCTCTCCTCTTCCTGTGCTTCTGCAAATGTTGTTATCTGATGGATGATATGATACATGAAAAGATGAGTCACTAAGTCAATTCCTTTTAATGTTTAGGGGGAGCTCATAGATGCAATACATTCTAGCTAAAGCTTCGTGCTGTGCTTGATCAGTTTAATACAATTTTCATGAATTACATTTGCAACCTCATCCACTGAGAATCACAAAGCAGTCTGAAATGATCCGTAGCAGTTGACAAAAGTCCTTATAATAAATGAGCTAAATCCAGGCTCCAGCCTGACCTGACACCCTTCCAAAGGCAGCTACAGCCAACACCTGTTGCCGAGTGCCACGGCACAGCTCTGGACCGGGTGCGCGGCTCAGCGTAACTGCCCAGAGAGCAGCAGTGGGGAACTGGGTCACCTGTGTCTCAGATGACCAAGTGCAAGGCAGCTGTGACATGCCCATGCCTGCCTGAGCTCTGATTCAACACAATGGAAACCACCATTGTTGACTCCTGTTTACTTTTGTGTTATAGATGGATTTGTTAACCCACAAACCACTATAAGCATTTAAAGACAGGCCCTCTAGAAGACCATAGGCGTTGGCCAGGTTTTATTTCATTCTTTAGTTCTCTTTGCCTGTTTTTTTTGTGGAGGGTGAATATATATTTGTCAAGACACATCCATTGCCTCCATAAGAAAGTGCTGCAGTAAGGCAGCTCTGGCAACAGAAACAGACAGCAAGGCTTTAGGGACAAAGGCCATTAAAATTCAAAGTGCTGGAGTGAGCTGACCATAAGGATAACAAGCAAAACAATTACTAACATCATCTTCCTTTTGAGAGTTTCAAATCTTGCCTGTCTTGTTGCTCCTTTCCTTTTGGAGATTTTTTCTGTTATCTGCTGGTCTTCTGGGCTATGCTGCTGTAGCAAGCACATCAGAAACAAACTGATTAGGACACATATTTTCTAGGAATTACTTAAAGACAACTCCAAGGGAGGCCCTGCAGTTCTCAGGAAAACAATGAAGAAAAATCATCGTCCCCAAAAGTAACAGGTATCAAGCAAATGCACAACAAAGGGACCCAAACAATTCTGTATTAGCCTGATTGCCATGGTTGTGTGGCCTTAACTGTCACAAACATCTGAGCTTTCCTTTCCCATATGACCAGAATGACTCTTGCCCCAGTCAAGATCCCAGCTTCCTTCTGGGATTTCATCCATCTAGGGCATGTAACTCCCCGTACCCATCAAAGACATGCTCTGAAGTGGTGCCCATGCACTTCGCTGTCGTCCCCATGAGAAGGTCACAAAAGGGAAAGACAAAAAATTCCTCCTCTTCTGTACTGCACTGCCTCACCTTTCCTCAGCAAAATACAGCAGGTGAGCTGAGGACATAAAAAAAAATCAAAGCTTCTCTATTGTTGATCTACTTACAAGCAATATGATAAGCAAAACTCCTCTGGCAACCTGTGTGCTAGTAACTTGGCAAGCTTGACAGTCTGCATTTGGAAGCCTGGTTATTTTCATGGAAGACATAATCCCCAAAGTAAACAACTCAAACTTCTGGAAGGAAACAGACCAAACCAAAAATCTGCAGCTAGCAAAAAGGAAAAGAGTCATCAGTGTTATTTTGCTGATGAATTACTTGAAACCCAGTAGAACAAGCTTCTCTCCCCTCCTTCCTAATCAAAATCCCCAATACCTCCCTGATGTCTGAAGATGAGGTGAAGATTTAATAGAGGGTATCAGCTATTCACAGAAGGGTTGTAGTTGGATAATCAGGTAGGGAAGCTGCCCTGAAGAGAGATACGTTACAGTGACAGAGCATGCTGTGAAAATCCTATTAAGAGACTATTAACAATTATTTTGTTTTTTTAGTTTTTCCTTTTAATTTAGACAAATTTACTTCCTCCCCTCATTTTCCATCTCACAACCTTGGGCTGTAACACAGCAGTTGTGCAGGGCCAGTGGCCATGCAAAAAATTACTCACTGCTTTTCTAGAGCTTCCATGTAAAACGCACACTGCATAAGACACAGAGTCTGACAAGGCTTTGTTGTCTTGCCAGTATTATCAAAGAACAAAAGCCATTATGCTTAATTAGCAATTCTCCCTGAAGAATTTGTAAGGATGTACTGCTTAACAGCAAGGTGAAAACTGGTTTGACTCTGAAGCACCAGCTAGTGACCACTGTTGGACAATGAGCGTATGCCTGTGCTGTGCTGCTGGTCAGATGTGGCTCGGCAGCAACTCTTCCATAAAAAGTGCTCCTAAGGACAGGGTAAATGAACACTGAGGTGTTTACCTTAGCTTAGCCACATGTATTTGGAATGAAGCTTTCAAACCACTGGTAGCAGAAGAGAAGACCAGAGAGAGAGGCAATCCCTTAAACGCTGATAATAAAAGCAGTTTGTAAGGTCAGAGTCAAGTCAGGACAGGGCAGCACTGGGCAAGTGGCTCTTTACTCAGGTTACTTAAGAGGACAATAGAGGTGTCAGCTTGTTGCTTGTGGTGATGCCAGTCTGCCCTCTTAAAATAAATTTTTTAGTTTTGAGCAAATTTGAATAACCAGCTTGGAAAGAGTGGAAATTCACTGGAAATTGGTTTGGGTCCTGTGACATGGTCAGTAGTCCTCACCAGGGAAGAGCTCTCCTCCTGTAACCACAGGTTCCTATTTGAGACCCATCTCAGGGAGGGGCAGGAAGAACAGTTCATGCTCTGTCCAAGACATTTCCACTGAACTCAAGTAACAAAAGACATTCAGTTTATGCAGAAGCACAATCTGCCTTTTACCCATGAACCCTGTCTTAGACAGGGCCAGAAATGATTTTCTCAAGACACTAAAAAGGCTACACTGTAACACAGAATACCTTCCCCAAAAGTGAAATCTTTGTGTGTCAGCAGAAATAGCAGAGATGCCTCCTGAGTGTCTTGATACTGGCAGGTCTTTAGGTACTTAGCTGACTGCAAAACTGGGTGATTTAGGCCCCTTAATTCAAGCACATGAAGATCCTGGAGCCTGGCCAGTGAGGGCACAGACACCAAATCTTGCTATCACGAAAGAAAACTTTGTCTGCAGTCATTCTATCTTAAAGATCTTATGTATAGAACAGTTATCTCCCAGCAGCTGCCCACAGACACTGTCCAAGACTGTCTGGAATCAACTAGGTATGCCCAACGATGCATCAGAAGAGATGACCTGCTCTGTATTATTGCCACCTATGTCAGCACCAAAGGAGGGTCTCCCTATAGCATACTAACTATTCTTCACACTCTTCCCCTTGACATGCTCCCATCAAAATTAACCATTTCTCTGGTAGCATTTAAGGAAATCTGCTTAAAATTGCTTTCTGATGTTCCATTTCTCAAGTATGCAACTGATTTTCATCTACAAGGCTGTATCTTATACATCCTTGAATTAAAATCAACTAAAAGTGGCTGAAATGAAAATGGACCCTGTTTGTCACAGGCAGACCTAGTTTCTGTCTGTGGCTATCCTTCAGCTCAGCAGGAGAAGTTACAAGATACAAAAGGAAAATCATCTGTGTGGGAGGCTTCACTGTGCTCTGCTTAATTAGCTGCTGTTCAATATGTGAAACACACAGCAGCGTGCACCTTCATGTCCACACACGTGCTTGTAGGACCAATGTGCACTGGTAACAGGGGTGATGTATTTTCTATAAATTGGAATATGACACCAAAACATTGCCAAGGGGAACTAGTCTGCATTACTTTATAAAACAAATCACGATTTTCCCAGACTGCAATAGCCCCAAGCAGATCTTCTAAGTTTTCAATTGCTTCCATAAAGTGGAAGCTCTGTCTTTGAGACAGCATTCAGTCACGCTATCTAGAGTCCTCCCAGGCTGTACTGTAATATAAAATCAAGGTAATTGAGAGATCAGCCGTGCAACACACATATACATATACAACTATTCAATCTGACGGAGTCCTACATGCATAAAACTGCCTGCATCAGCCCCAGCATTCCTCCAGTGCTCAGAGATATTATTCTGATCACATAAAATGCAGCAGCAACCACTGTTTCCTCACATAGTCATTCTATACACAAATGTCAGATTAGGTATTGTCCTTGCCAATGCAAATGTCAGTTTGGATCGGCCATAGGCTACAGACGTGCCCCAGATTATTCTGGGTCCTCGATGGAGCTGAGGCACAAATTCTCAGCCCCTCGCAGGATGAAAAGGCTTTGCCACAGTGACAGGCTGTACACTGGTCTTGCCTTTCTGGCATGGAAGAGGCACAAATAAAATATTAAGTCCATGCACTTCTGACCCCTAAACTGCAGCTTCAAACAAAAGCAGGGCAGCTCTGCTTCAGAAGCACAGCTTCTGTGGACATATAAAATTAACGATCCAGCTTCTCTGATCTGTGAGCACAAGCAAGTGCAGGCTGAGAGGTCACAGGTAGGGCTCTTCTGGGCACAAACTGGACATTTCAGGAGGATATCAGGCATCTAAAAATGATGTAAAGGAGAACAGCACAGCACTTGGTGGATGACTTCTACAGAGAAACACTCCTTCACAGTTTCTACAGCGACCTGTTGATTATAAGAGGCTGATGGTAGGATGTCTGTGAGATAAGAGGGTGAAAACCAAGGCATTTTAGACATACCTGATGTGTTAATTGTCTCCTTCTGTTTCCTTTGATTTCCCTGTGTTCTAAATAGGAAAGGTGGTGAACCATTCTGAAGTATTCACTGGGCTTTACTCATAGCCTCCAGAAGGCTCTATTTCACAATTTCTCATTGTGACAGATTTTATTAATGGCAAAATAGCAGAAAAAAGATGTAGACAGTCTGGAAATTTGAATGTAATAATTTCAATAATTTTGTGTGTTTCTTGGGTTTGTTTTTCTTTTCTAAAGTCAGCAAAGCATAAATTCTGTTGAAACATTAGGACTTTGGAAGAGAATTACACAGGTAGTTTGTTATTATGGCTAGCTAAACAAACTCCCCCAAAATCTCCAAAAATCACATCACTGCCTCCCAGAGTATTTCTTCAAAGATGAAGTTTTAAAGCCTAAGGCATTGTGTTTTATATGAGGTGGATATCTGTGATGACATCCCCAAGCCCTAGGCAAACTCTCCTCACTCAGAACCAGCCTGCTTGCCTTCTTCCTTGCATCAGGTCTCTACCAGCTAGTTGAAGAGACTCAAAGCCAAATATTCCAAATTACTGCAAGGTGCTTTGTTAAGAATTCCTAAAAGAAAATCTAGTCTAAAAGTCCTATTTCTGTTACCTAAAAATATGTCAAGTACCAGTTGCTTCTGAACAACAGTGGAAGCCAGGAGTACAGACAACCAAGACAACTGCAAAACTGAAATGTTACTGTACTCTTAATAGTAATAGCAAAAACAATAGCAAAACAACAGAGAAATGCAAAGCTGACCAAATACTTCAGAAGCAGTACTTTTCAGGTCATGCAAATACATAATCCAAGTGGTAGAGGAATAGTTACAGTTTCCATACTCTCTTCCTTCCCCCACACATCCCCTCACACCACTCCCCAGCTGCCGACATCCTGGCACTTCCGAAAATTACTGCTTTGCCATCCAGCTTTTGGAAATAAATGAAAACTCAGTGGATCTTATCTCCTTCTTACCAAAGGACTATTAACACAACCTAGCTAGCTTGACTTTAAGTGCAGACTGAATAAATACACTAACAGCTGCATTCTTTCGGAAAATGAGATAGGCGGTTATTAATTTTGTCACCAGAGTCATCAGACCAGTTTCTTACTTGTGGCTATGAAATTCCTTTCAGATGACATACTTACAAAAAAAAAATTAAGAATCCATGTAGTGGAGGATAAAATGACTCATATATTCTAGCAAAATACAGGCTTGTAACTGAGACATGTAGGTTTGGCTGGAAGCAAATTTGTGCACAGTCTATTACAAAAGCCATCTTTGTTGGTCTCTCCCTCAAATGCATAAGTAACTGAGACCGGCTGCTTGCAAGATTTTCATGAAAACAACTTTTTCATGGAAAACTGAGTTATTCTATTGCTGTTTCCTTTATAATTCTAAACAAAGAGTCTTATTTTTTACATGAAGGACATTCCAAATCCCACTTCCCAATTTTAATCACAAAACAGTTTTGCAGCATGTATTAGAATAACAATGTCTCTTCCCAGGGAGAGGTCTTTGCCTGATGAAGTGGCAGCTAGCAAACACGATGTAGCTGGTAGAATACCACACTCTATCCCTTTCCTCTTTTCAGGTCTTGCCCAGAGCAGTTTCAGTCTAAGCTTTGAGGTAAAACTCCTCTCCCTCGGCCCTGTTCTCTCCTTGCTTGAACATAAATCCATTTCTCCGCACTGTGAGAGGAAGGAGGACTTATGTCTCCATGTGGAAGAGGGACACTGTCCCCTGTCCCTTCACCCCACAGCTAGCAATGACTAAAGACAGGCATGAAGCCCTGCACTAACAGCACACACACCACAGAAAATGGCAGAGTTACCCTGAAGCCCAGGTTCAGATGGGCAAAAGCCCATGCCCAGCGTTTTCTCTGCTGGGTGCAGCCACAATATACAGAAACCAGGCCAAGGTCTCAGGTGCAGCTGAAGCCATCAACCATCTATGCCATTTCCTACACTGTGGCTGTCCCCCAGCTCCTGCAGGAATTCTGGCCAAGCTCAGGCCTGCTGTTTAGAACTATACATCCTATCATTGCTACCTCAAGGCTCACAAACTTACAGCCCTGTGCTGCAAATTCTGCAGCCAACGAAGACAGTAACAGCCCAAGGACTATGTGGGGACTTAGTGAGGTCAGGGCAGGAGGACCAAGGCCCCCACAGCTACACAGGACCAAAGAAATGGAAAAAACATCCAGTTCTGCACATAGACTTAGCTGTGAGAGCATTAGTTTGCTTTCTAGCAAGGGGTAACTAGGTTGGTACTGCAGGTTTCTGCCAGCATGGGCTATTGAGGGACAGGAATATGCAGCTCTTGGGTGCTAAAGCTCTGCCAATGCAACCTTCCAGGCCAGTATATGGCCAGAACCACATATTGACCAGAAGCAGTTTACTGTGCTCACTGTGCACAAGCTATAATGGGTTCACTTGATATTCAAAGCTGTAAACACAGGAGGTGCCCTTAATTTCACTGTGACTGAAAGAACACAGAACTGGGCCTTATCCTTGTAATATTACCTTGAACTCTGCAAGGTGAGCAGCCATTTACATCTCCAGTAGATTAAAAGTGCTGGCTTCATTTGAGTTTGCTTTTCAAACAAATTTAATTTTGCGGATTCTGTGTCCTTTTGTTCCTGGTACATAAAAAGCTAATCCACTTATTTTTGTACACATCCTTGCTTTAAGGTGCTTTATGACCACACATATTCTGTGACAGAGTCACAGTTTATCATATACTGGCACCAAAGAAGATTAAATCCAAAATCTTGCAATTCTGGAGAAGTTAAATGATCACTATGAATACTGGCTATCTAGATCAACTACTGCTTGTCAGCTGTTTGACAAATACCATGTTTTTGTCCTGCTGGTAAATTGTCTGTAAAGAAAATAAAGTTTTTCTAAGTGTGTTTGCCATTCTCTGGCATACTGGGTTTGATTTACCTAGCTCCAGGTTTATCCTGAACCGTTCACAGTGAACAAAAAACTGACTGGACAATATACAGCATCTGACATTCAAAGATGGCTGTGTGTGCACCCAGCTTGGTTTATTCCATCACAAGGCAATCTGGCTAGAATTAACATTAAAAAATAGTATTAATCAATTTAATACAACCTGGTTTATAAGTATCTGAGGTGCTGAGAGATCAAAATAAAAAGTTTCTAATTTAACAGTTTGTTTACAGTTGCTGGTTTATAACTTTGCTTTCATGCATAATGAAACTACCTCTTCTAAAAACTGGTAAGTCTTTAAATGTGGCCATGAAGCTAAATTAAAATTTCCATGGCCACAGAATAAAAAGTAATTTCAAATTAATCAAATATTCCCCCTCCCTCTATACAGATATATATTTAAATACATATATATGATATGTGTGTATATATATATA
>VZRX01014865.1:0-12683 GCA_013398075.1 Notiomystis cincta
CGGGCTCGGGCTCGGGCTCGCTCCTGCCCCGGGCTGGAGCCGCGGGGCAGCGTCCGGGGCGTTTTGGCGCCTGCCCTCAGAGGCGGCCGGGTGCGCTTTGCGGGGCCGTGCAGCCCAAAGCCCGCGTGGCTGAGGGCGCCTCGTGGCGCAAACACAAAACCTGGTTCCCACCCGTGCCCACAAGGGAGCCCAGAGCCAGGCTTGTTCTGCTGCGGCTGTTCCAGAGCCCGCACCGGTAATGCAGGTACATCTCTTGCATTCAGCTGCTGCTGCAGCCCGTCCTCAGCCACCGAATAAAGAATCTGCAGGTGAGAGAGGACATAGGATCAGGAACATCTTCGCTTTCTGGGAGTCTGGACGTAACAAGGAGATTACTCACCCACCCCCCTGAAATTCCACAGTCGTAGATAGAATGAGGGAACTGTCTTGCTTTGCTTATGGGTGGAAGAAAGCAAAAATATTCTCATCAAAGCACTGAAGGGGCTTCTCTGGTAGCCCCTAGGCTGAGCAGAGCCTGGCCCCCCTCTCCGCCTTCCAAGCAGGTATCCAAGCACTTTGCCTTAGTCCTTCTGGAGTGGGAACAGCTGCCTTCTTCACTGGAGACTGGAATGTTCCTTTCAGCTGGTTTATTGCTCCCTCTCTGCCCTCAGGGAGTCACGGAGGAAAACACCCGTGGCTGTTTCCTTGAAGGAGAACGAGCGTCTCTTTGGCGATAGTGCGCTGGGCATGGTAAGAGTTCCTGTTTGCAAAGTACAGGCATCCCACGTTGAGAGAGAGGTCTGAGCCAGGGTTTTCTTGTTGTCCTGTGCCTCTCATCTCCATGTGTTATTGGCTCTGTGTAGTGGCTCTGTGCTCCTGCTCCCGTAGCAAGAGTTGTTCCCTACAGAGTCTGGGAGGTGCTGCTTTGAGCACAGCCCAAGTGAAGGAACACGAGTGGGTGATGTGGCTTTTTCCCTGCAGTCCATAAGGACGCCCAAGGTGGCATTCAGGTACTTCCAGGACCTGCTGGGTAAGCGGATCGAAAATCCCCACGTGGCACTGTACCGGTCCCGATTCCCAGAGCATGAGCTGGTGGAGGATGAGGCCAGACACACTGTTCTCTTCAAATTGTCCCCGTAAGTGGCTGCTTTCAGGTTCTTGGTGGGATGCTCTGCAGCTGCCAGGCTTCTGCAGCTCGCTGTTGATGCCATCATTTTCTTTCCCATGTAGAATGATACAGTATTCTCCCGAGGAGATGCTGGGGATGGTCCTGAACTATTCACGTGGTCTGGCTGAGGAATTTGCAGGTTGGGAGGATTCAGCTTTTTCTTGTCTGTGTGTGTATGTGTTTGTACATTATAGGATTTGAGTAGAGATCAAAAGTGTTCAGAAACCCAGGGTTTTTAGAAACAGGATGTTGGTTCTCTCCATCTGGAGGCTGTAAGCAAGACACAGTAGCTATCCAGTTATCATTTATTTTTAATATGATGCAAATTTGGGATCTTAATCCTCCTCTTGGGGGATTTTCTGGGTGGACACTTGCTGTTGGAACTGAACTGAAAGAGTAAAAATGGCCATTTGCTGTGAAACTTGCTAGTAGAGAAGAGGCCCTCATGTATATTTAATGCTGTGTTGTTAATGAAATAACATAGTAATGAAAAGTTCATAAATTAACTAGGAGGCTTCGTCACGTGATCTGTGACACTACAGCCAGTGCAAAGACTTTTTAGTGGAGAGTGAATATGATCAGTGACAATGTAAGGCTTCATCAGGATAGTATTTGTTGAAATGGAAGGCCCCCAGAGCATTTGAGAGTATGCTGACATTGGAAGAGAGGTCGGTAGACTTGTAGCTGGTGACTGTGCCAGGTCTGCGTGGTTTCAGCAGGGCACAGAGATTTGCCCCTCGGGGTCCACCTTGGGCCCTCTGGGTTTGCAGTAGTCTTTGCCTGTGGCCACACTGATGCAGAGTTCCCTGCCCCTGTTTCAGAGCAGCCCATCAAAGACGCAGTGATCACAGTCCCTGCCTACTTCAACCAGGCAGAGAGGAGAGCAGTTCTGCACGCCGCCCGCATGGCCGACCTGAAGGTGCTGCAGCTCATCAATGACAACACCGCCGTGGCACTGAACTATGGGGTTTTTAGGAGGAAAGACATCAATGCCACGGCCCAGGTAGGTGCATCTGGGAGATGAGGAGAGTCCTGCCAAGGGGGCAGGGGACAAACTGCTGCAGAAAAAATTCAGAGTACTTAGAGTGGACTCTGCTGATCAAGCAGTCTCCTCCCTTTTCATGTGTTCACCAACAAGACAAAGAGATTAAACCCTGTGTGCATGTATGGCAAAGCCTGAAAACGTCTGGAGTGAGAGCAGGTGCTGGGAATTCCCATTTTGTAAACCTGTATTTGTTCCTTGCCCATCAGCTGGGGGAAATAACAGCAGCGATTACTTGAAGTGTTGGAACACTGACCCAGAAGTACTTGATTTTCCTGAGGCTGAAGAAAGAGCAAAACTTTGGGTTTTAAACTGTGAAATAGATTAGAAGTTTTCTTGTCTCCTTCTGTCAAACATGACCCTGAGCATTGCCTGTGTTTGGTCAAAACATGAGTCGTGCCCTTAGGGTATAAAGTCAGTCCAGGGAGTGGACAGCTGTGGCCTGTATCACACCAGAATGGTTCTTTCTTTATTCGTGGGGGATATCCAGGTATTTCTGCCTCACTGTCTCAGCTTTTCTTTTCAGAATATCATGTTTTACGACATGGGAGCAGGAAGCACCGTTTGTACTATTGTTACATATCAGACAGTGAAAACTAAGGACTCAGGAACCCAACCTCAGTTGCAGATCCAAGGCATTGGGTAAGCATTCCACACAAGCTGCACAAAGGTCTCAGGGCCTGAGTCCCACAGGTCTCAGGAAAGAACCTGTTTGTTTCACAATCTCTTCATCGTGTAGAATTTTGCAGTGAAGCTTCAGTACAGTAAATTGGATGGCTGAGGGGAAAACATTCAGAGCAAGAAGGCTCCAGTTGGGAATAATTTTGGTGTTGCTGTCTTTGCAGAAGGTAACTGAGAACTTCCAGGAGCCCAGGAGGGAATCAGTGTACTTAGTTTGCTTTAGGCTTGCTTTTTGGTAGCCTCAAGCCATGTAAGCTTGTTCCATTTCATGTAATCTTATAGAGTGTATCAGTTGGAAAAAGAGGAATGAAAATGCAGTGTACTTAATGCATTGCCAAATAAAGAGGGGGGTGCTGTGCATACTCAGCACAGCAATTTTAACTTCAAAGCATTTATATTGCTGGTTTCAAGAAAATGCCTGGGACCTGATAGAGTTGTCCTTTGGCTTCTCAGCTGTTTGATGTGCTTGGCAATAAGGCATTTACCTAAAATATAACGAGATTTTCTGTTGAAAAGCTGTTTTGCTGGTGAATCTCTTATTTCTATCTTTCTTTCATCATAATGTGTTATTTTTGGGAAATTCTTTCACAGTCATCACAACTGCAGCTACTTTTGACCACTTGCTGCTCTGCATATTTGTGAAATAAGACATGAAATTCGTTTGTATTTCAGTTTGGGTTTGGTTACTCACATCTGTTCACTCTTTTGCTCAGGTTTGACCGCACTCTTGGAGGTTTGGAGATGGAGCTTCGTCTCCGGGACTACTTGGCAAAGCTCTTCAAGGAGCAGCACCCTTCGAAGGATGTCGGGCAGAGCCCTCGGGCCATGGCCAAGCTGCTGAAGGAGGCCAACCGCCTGAAGACTGTGCTGAGTGCCAACGCCGAGCACGTGGCGCAGGTCTGGCCTCTGCTGGTTCCTGCTTCTGTGGGCGAAGCCTGGGGTGGGCTGAGGGCTGGTGTGTGTGGGGTGGGCTGAGGGCTGGTGTGTGTGGGGTGGGCTGAGGGCTGGGGTAAGGGAGCGCTGTCCCTCTGCAGCGCAGGTCTGCTGAGGAGCATCGCTCCCGGTGGTCCCTCGCAGCTTGCGCCCGCTTGGTAGCACCGGTGCTTGAGTGGATTGGAGAAGACTTACTCATGTCAAGTGTGTTAAATAAACTTGCTCTGAGAGAAGCTGTCCGTTACACCCGTGTTCCATCCTCTCATCACCTTAGCAGTGGTAGGGTTCAGATGAGTGTGGTCAGGTCTGTCGTGTGTTACGAAAGCCAGAACTTTTTGCACGCTGGGCAAAGATTTTGCTTGGAGAATGTTCCACAGTTAATTTCATCCTGGCTGTTTCTTTTTCTGGACAGATTGAGGGACTGCTGGATGACATAGACTTCAAAGCCAAGATCTCAAGACAAGAATTTGAGGATTTGTGCTCCGACTTGTTCAAGCGTGTCCCAGGACCCGTGCAGCAGGCTCTGAGTAGCGCAGAGATGAACATGGTGTGTTTAAGAAAATGCATTACCAAGCCTGAAGCTTCTGTGTGTGGAGCTGCTGTCACATCATGATTGAGACATCAGTGGTTGTGTTATCAGGACTGTTGGGAGGTAGATGCCTGCTGTTGTGACAGTGATGTTGGTGCTACAGAGAGTTTGCCTGCTACAGTGCCAAGCAGGAGTGTGTCACACTTCCCCTGCATTATCCACCAGAAATTAAGGACTCCGGGGAGGGGCTTCTTTGTCTTAAAACACTTTACTCTTGTGCTGTAGGTTTGAAATAATGATGTTTCCTCTTTTTGTCTTGGATGCTGATTCTGATCTCACTCCTGAAGTTTTAGCTGAATGAGTCTGGAGACAGAATTGTCGGTGTTCAGGTTTCTCCTTTGTACACTCCCTAAAGGGAGCCCTTTTGTGGGCTGCATTTGGACCAAACCTGAGGCAGTCCTTTGGAGGGAGTCACTGCGGGGTTAAATGCTTGATTTCCAGGGTGCCGCGACTCTTGAGCAGCTTTAGGCTCTGGTACTCAATGCAAGACACTTGAGTTACCTCCTAGAGTCTGGATTTCTGTCTGTTCAGATCCAGCTGCCTCTTGGGGTCACTGTCTCCCCTGGCACTGACCTATAGCTTGTCTCATTTTGAATCAAGGCCCATGTTTCAGGTGGCTTGAAGCCATGGTCACGTTGTCACTGTCTGACAGGTGCCCCCAGGTGCCTTGTTTTTGGCACTAAGGCCCGTGGGGCGCTGGCCTGCACGGGGCAGTAGGGTGTAGTGTGGATGTTCTCAGAGCACCATGTCAGCACGTTCTGACCCCGGGGAAGGAGCATAAGGGAGCCCTGGACTTAGCTTTCCAAAATTGCTTTCTTAAGACAAGGTGACTGTTTCCAATCCCTAGGATGGAATTGACCAGGTGATTCTAGTTGGCGGTGCCACACGGGTCCCTAAAGTGCAGGAGGTTTTGCTGAAAGCTGTGGGCAAGTGAGTATGTGAGGCCCCCTTTTAGTCTGTTTCCCATTGACAAGCTGCTCTTTATGTAGAGGCTGCAAACTTCATGTCTGTTGCTTTTCCCTTCATAGAGAAGAGCTGGGCAAGAACATCAATGCTGATGAGGCTGCTGCTATGGGTGCAGTCTACCAGGCAGCTGCTCTGAGCAAAGCCTTTAAGGTGAAGCCCTTCATTGTTCGGGATGCTGCTGTGTTTCCTATCCAGGTAACCTTTGGTTTTCCTTCTCTTGTGCAAGGTATGGGGCTGTGCTGGGAGGAACAATCCAGGCTGGAACCTGTCAGTTTCCTTTGGGTATGGAGGCTCTGGAGATCTTTCTGCCAAGCTAATAAAGCAGAAAGAAGTCTTCTTTATAACAGAAATGCAGTATCTAAGGAGCTAGGCATATGCAAATATCCGTTGAGGGGTGTTTGTCTGCCTCCCAACTTTTGCATGAGGCGGAGCAGCCGAACACCTTGAAATATTGATGTTTCTGCTGGTTTAAGATGCCTCAGTTTGCAGTTGCTGAGTCTTATTTTCTGTTTGTGATGCAGGTGGAGTTTACTCGTGAGGTTGAAGAGGATGATAAATCCAGGAGCTTAAAGCACAACAAGAGGATTTTGTTCCAGCGCATGGCACCCTACCCCCAGCGCAAAGTAATCACTTTCAACCGCTACACCGATGACTTTGAGTTCTATGTCAACTACGGAGACCTGACATTCCTCAACCAGGATGACTTGCGGTGAGTTGAGCCCCACACCTGAGTGGCAGCTCTGCAGCAGTGCAGCTTGCCTGGCTGGAAATGTCCTGCCAGTGTGTCTGACTGGCACTGGCACATCTGTTCTCTGAGCTGCATGTCCTTTAGCACACCCAGCCCTGCCAGTTCTCGCTTTTGCAGCTGCCCATCACCACCAGCGTGAGTGTGAGCAGGGATTGGCTGTTCTGCAGCACTGTTTTCCTGAGTTCTCTCTCTGCTTTGTCTCTGTCATCAGAGTTTTTGGTTCTCTCAATCTCACTACTGTGAGGCTAAAGGGAGTTGGGGACAGTTTCAAGAAGCACTCAGACTATGAATCCAAAGGCATCAAAGCACACTTCAACATGGATGAGAGTGGTGTACTGAGTCTTGACCGGGTAAGCACCACCCATTGGGATGCTTATCAGCTGATGTATTTTTCAGTTCTGTCCCTCTCTCTGTCCCTCTCTCTGGTCCCTGCTTAAAACTAATCCTGAGCTTCTGTTTCAAGGTGGAATCTGTGTTTGAGACCTTGGTGGAAGACAAGCTGGAGGAAGAGTCAACACTGACAAGTAAATGCTGAACTTTGATATACATACTGACTGTTTTGTTACCTGTAGTGGCTGAGATAACTGCAGGCGTTGTGTTTCTTTGGGTTTGGGATGTGGAAGTTACACAGTCTGACTGTCTGTGTGGCTGTGCATGCAAGGATGTGGAGGGAAGTTGGAGGAGTATGAGTCTGGAGCGTGTGAAGCTCACCTACACCACTAAGGGAGCCCCTTGGTGATCATTGTATTTGTGAGAGGAAGGACTGAGAGCTGAAGATTACTTTCTTCCTCTGACTACATAACATTCTGAATTTTTTGTCTCCCATCAACAGAACTTGGAAACACCATTTCAAGTCTGTTTGGGGGTGGTGGCCCTCCACCAGAGACCGGAGAGAACCTGACAGACTCAGTTCAGGTGAGCCCCAGGGTGACTGGTACTGGAAGGGAGCTCTTTTGTCTTGCTGTGGCAATTATGTGGAATTACCCGTTCTGTGAATCATTGCATGGAATTTCTACATTTAAAACATTGTTTTGCATTCCCCTTTACTTGCTTGTGATGACCAGGAAGAGGAAGAGAGCCTGGCAGAAACAGGTAAAGAAGAGCAGGGAGAGAAACAAGACCAGAAAAGCAGTACTGTATATGCTGGTGAAGAGCAGGGGCAAGAGAAACAGCAGTCTTCAGATCAAGCAGAAACTGTCTCTCCAAAAGCAGAGTCACAGAGAAAGGAAGAAGATGAGAAATTAGAGCCTCAGGTGAGCATCAGCTTGAAGGAATGGGACTGGTTTTATAACTTAAGAAATGGCATTTCCTCAGTGGAATTCTCCCTTCTCTGAAGCGCCCTGCCTTTGGAAAAAAGATGCAGAATCTGAAAATCTGTTCCCTTGCTTGAGAATGTGCTTTGTGTTACAGGGTCCCAAAGAAAACAGAGAAACTTCCAAAGAGGAAGAACCGTCCAAGAGTTCCAGTGACAGCACTACCAAAACAGAGGAAGAGAAGATCAAAGCACCCAAGAAGCAGAAGCTTGTTCATGAGATCACTATGGAGCTGGATGTAAACGATGTGCCTGACCTGGTGGAAGATGAACTGAAGAGCTCGATGAAAAAGTAGGTTTGAAATGGCTCTGCTAAGTTAGAACTCTAGATAAAGAGAGTTAATTGCTTTGGAATGGTGATGGTTCACACAGAGCACTGCTGACCTCAGAAGCTGTTGTGTGTGATGTGCTGCTCAGCCAGAGGCACTTTCTACCTTTGATTTCTCTTCTCTTTGCCTGTTAAGACTCCAAGACTTGACAATCAGAGATCTAGAGAAACAGGAAAGAGAAAAATCGGCCAACAGCTTGGAGTCATTCATCTTTGAGACCCAGGTAAGAGAGGGATATAAAGAAGTGGGAGAGCAGTAGAAGTGTTTTGCACAGCTTTTGGCTGATCTGAGTGCAGGGGAGTTGTTGGAGCTGGGGGAAGGTTTGGCCAGGTTTTGTCTTTCAGTCACTTTTTCTAATGCTGTTAGGCTTCCCCAGCCCATGTTTCCTCAATACAAAATGAACCTTCCCTTCAGTGTGTCTAACACATTGAACAATTGCCCCCAGACTATAAAGGAGCTACAGCTTCTCAGGAACTGTTGTGCAGAAGAAGCAACTAGTGTTAAGTGTGTGTGAAACAATGACTGTTGCAGCGTTACCATCATGGGGTGTGGGTGTATCTATACCTGGTGAATTATCATTGTGCTCCTGGTAATGCTAGGAGCAGAGCTCAGATTTGGGAGGGTGCAGGCAGCACCCCAGCCCAGTTGCAGGTGAGTGCTCTGGTTGTTTTATGCTTCCAGGCTCAGTGGTGTTTAACCAGAGTGCTTGCTCTTTTTTTTTAGGACAAGCTTTACCAAGAGGAATATCAGTTTGTCTCAACAGAGGAGCAGAGAGAAGAAATTTCCAAAAAGCTTAGTGAGGCTTCCAGTTGGATGGAGGAGGAGGGCTATGCAGCTGCAACAAAGGTATTGCTGTGTGCAGTCAGGATACCACATCAGCTGTCACTGACATGGAAATGACCACAGAGGCTGACAGAGCCTTTGTAATCTGGTTCTTGAGAGTTTCTTGCTTCCTCAGTGCATTATGCACAGAACAAAATAAGAAGTTGCTCCAGCCATGGATATTTCTACAAGAGCTTCAGCAGGAAGCTCTTGATTCCACTGAAAGCTTAGTCCTATGGCTCTTTTTAATGCACTGAAATGGTACATTTGATAGAGTGAACCACAAATGCAGATATAACTTCTGAAGCTGCCAATGTTAGACAGTGATCAAATGGTCTCCCTTCTCCTCTCCTCCATTTTCAGGAGCTGAAAGACAAGCTTTCAGAGCTGAAAAAGCTTTGTAGGAATCTTTTCTTCCGTGTTGAGGAAAGGAGAAAGTGGCCAGAACGCCTGGCTGCTCTGGAAAGTCTGCTCAATCACTCCACCATCTTTCTCAGGTAAGGGCAGGCTTTTGGGAAGGAGTGTCATGCAACTGGTCATGAGCTGCCAGCAGAGCGAGAGCAGAGCGAGTGTAGAAGTCAGTGGCACTTCCTGAGAAGAGGCGAGCAGAGCTCTGTCTGAAACTGGGGGGCAGGAAGGGTGCAGCCATGGTTGCTGTGATGTTTTGGTATTGCTGGAGCTGTAATCACAGAGTTGCCAGGGTGCAGTTTGCTTGGCTTAACAAAAATAAGCTTTCTTATCTACAAGGGGAGCCCGAATGATTCCAGAGTCTGACCAGATATTCACAGAAGTGGAACTGAGCACACTCGAAAAAGCCATCAATGAAACAACGGTACTAAAGGATGGGGTGATGCTGAGGGAGGGTGGGGTGGCAGTTTGGGTTCTTTCCTGCCCTATACTTTCACTCAGGGTCATGGAGTAGAATGTGCATGTTTTGTTTACATGCCACCAGCAAACCTTTTGTGTGTTTCAGTGTTTCCCAGTGCCCAGCCTGACCCCATCGTGTCTGGGGGAATCATGGTTCCTGTGTTGCATGTGGAATTGTCTCTGGGGTGGGGGTGGAGCCCAGTGATCTGACACTGCACTTGTTTTTAAAGGCAGGTGCTGGGTTTTGTTTCTCTTTGTCCTGTGTCTGGGTAACTGAGAGGTTGGTGGAAACGTAGCATGGAGGAGAGCTGTCCTGAGTAAAGCAGAACAGCCAGGGGCAGTGACTTTGAGATACTGTGATATACAGCAGTTCCTGGAACCCAGAAGCATTCCAAAAGCACCTCTTCCCTCGCGTCCCACAGATTTGGAAAAATGAGACGCTGGCTGAACAGAACAAGCTTACTCCTGCTGAGAAACCTGTGCTGCTCTCTAAAGATATAGAGTTCAAGATAGCAGCCCTGGACAGGGAAGTGCAGTACCTCCTGAATAAAGCCAAGTTTGCAAAACCCAAACCCAAACGGGAGAAGAACACCACAAAAAGTGATTCAGGCAAGAATGTTACAGCAGCCCCTGAGACTGAGAATACTATCCCTCCCACGGAGGGGAAACAGGAAGGTAAGCAGCTGGCTGGGAGCATCTGTGTAACTCCCTTTTATATAATTACCAGATGTAAGAAGTGGTGTTTCTGTTGATTGAAAGGGAGCTTCAGAAGGGAGGACGATAGTTAACTGTGAGATTAAGTGAGTTTGCTCTTAATTTTCAAAGACAGCTGGGAAAATCTATGTATTGCAGTGTCCTTTTCCCCCCACCATTTGTTTGGGTGTTTTTTTGTGAAGAAACAGAAATTATTTATAAATTTCCCAGGGTAGTTAGTGCCTGTCTTGCTGGCTTGTTGACTTTTAGGAAAGATAAGCCATTGGCTGCACTTCAGTGTACAGAGCCAACCACTCAAGGTCCTGTCCTAGATCCATGTGTAGAATGAATTGTTGATGAGAAAGTTTTGTGGCCTCGATGGACCCCAGGAAAAAAGAAAAAACATCTCTTGGGGCACTAGGACTTAGATTTTTTGGAACTTTTTAAGATCCTCAGGTCCCAAGTGCCCTGGTGCTTTTAAATCTGGAGTTCTGTTTGTCAGCATTTCTGCTGGTTCCTCTGGTCTGGGCAGGAGATCCTGCTTATAGTCACAGCTCCAAAGGTCGTCTGCCTGTGCAGCCAGTCAGTCTCCAGGGCTTCTGGGAACATAAAGCCTGGACTCAGAGGGGAACACGGGGCAGTTGTGTGGTGCTTCTCTTGGGTGCCGTGGGAGGAAACTGTTACAGTCCTGACTGCTCTAAGCTCACCTTTACTCGCCTGAGCTCTTTGCACCTTGTCTCCTGTGTGTTCTTCCTTGACTTCCGTTTCTTTCTGCTCTAAACATAGACAAGCCAGAGGATATAGATCCAGCCAAGGAACCTCCTACAGCTGAGAAAGCAGCAGTTGATGAGAAGCCTGGATCAGACTCCGGTGGGTAAATGTTTTGCTAACAACCTGGAACTGGGGAACTGCACGGGCAAGGTGTCTGGGGGCTCCTTTGCAGATTTTTAGCCGTAAGAGGTAGCATGATGGTAGAACCCCTGGCTGCTGATCCATTGTTAATTCTGCAAACAGGAAGACAAATTTTGGTTCCTTGCTGTTCTTATGTTTTTGTTGTTCAGAGTGGAATTCTTAGGCACCACTGCTGCTTTGTGCCCCTGTCCCTGCAGTTTGCAGCCAGTCCCATGGCTGTGAGACTGGCTCTGTTTGAGAGCTGCTGTGCCACTCCTGCTGCCAGGGCAGCACTGTTAACAGAGAGTTCGTGTCTTCAGCTCCATGGAGCTGAGTATCAACCCCCAAAACCTCTGTACCATGGACTGCAACTTTTGTGGCACATTTTGCAAATGTCAGAGACTGTCACTGTTGCTTTGCACACTTTGAAAACCACTATGGTGTGAAACTGAATTTGCTTCATTACACAGGGTCCAAAAAAGAGAAGGCAGAAGCTGGAGGAGAAAGCAGGAAAAACGATGAATTGTAACATCCTGAAATCCCACAAGTGTCAGCATCTATTTATTTCATAGTTAATTTCTTGTTTTTCTTACGGACCTGGTTAGTCATGATGTAAATGGAACACAACAAGAATCTGACAACACAATGGGATAGAGATGTAAATTTTTTTTTGTTCTTTCTGTGGATTTTGCCTCTACTAACTTAGTGAATTGGTTTTTGTTTTTCTTTTGTTATGTGTGGCAGAGTGCCCACCAAGACTTGTCTCTGTTTCAGTACAGAAGTCACCAAAGTGACTTTCCTGTGGGGAGAAAGCAGTAAAGGAACATCTTAAGGTTTAGGAGGTAACTTGGAACATAAACTCTGTGCCCCACCTCTTGTGAAGATGATTGGAGATGCGTATAGACCTGAAGTGCTGTTGTCTTTTTATATGAGGCCTTGATTTAGAGCAAATGTGTGATTTCATCTGCTGGGAGGTGTATTAATACTTGGATTCAAGGGAAGGTGGAAGAGAACTGGGAAGGCAGATGATCTATGCTTTGAGATATGGCTGTGTCTGTTTCCGTAGGCTGTTTGTTAAAACTGTCTGCCCGTGCTCTGTAGCAGAGTCCAAAAACCATTAAGTGAGACTTGACAAAAGATTCTGTTTGTAGTTCTAAAAGTTCAGAAAAGGCAACATTGGATGCAGAGGAGAGGGAAGGATGGGCCGTGTTGGCACATCCTGTAGTGAGTCACAGGGACTGTGATCCGGATTAAAGAACCAAACCTGGAAAGTCTCATGGTAACTGCCCTCCTTCCTCGGTATTTTGTGCACTTGGACCGACTTAACCGTGTGACCTCCCTTGTCCCTGGCCGTGACCTCCTGCTGCCTGCTCGGACCGTGGGTGCTGCTGCCACACACACGAGTGGGGTCCGCCGGCCGCGAACGCGCCTCTGACATTGTTCTGCATTCTGGCCTCCGCAGCCAAAAATAAAGATGACACTTCCTGAGGGGCTGTGCCGGGCTCTGCAGGGCTGTGCCGGGCTGTGCTGTCTGTGCCGGGCGGTGCAGGGCGGTGCCGGCTGTGCCGGGCTGTGCAGGGCTGTGCAGGGCGGTGNGGGCTGTGCAGGGCGGTGCCGTCTGTGCAGGGCGGTGCCGGGCTGTGCCGTCTGTGCCGGGCTGTGC
>VZRX01014867.1:0-31622 GCA_013398075.1 Notiomystis cincta
TCTATCTATCTATCTATATCTATTTCAGAAGAAATAGTCTTACCCTCCTGTGACTGCACCTTTTTGCCTGGATGTGATATTATGACATTGATGTTTCTTGCCATAGTTTTAACAACCTGACATTTCATAGTGAAATTTCCACTATTTTTTGTCCACCACACTCTGTTTTACCCAGTAATTTGCACCTGTGGGTGTGACACCTTCTTTTAGAGAGGGTGGTTCTCGCACTTTTAGCATCAGTACTAACAAAACTCCACAAATTGGTTTGGTAATTGTGCTAAACAGAAGCATGTATTTCAGCTCCTTTTTTTTTGCCTTGAGGAATGTCTACTCACTTACTCAAATGTGTGTTTTCAGCCATTCTCTTGGACTGCAGGTAATACAGACTCTTTGTTGTGAGTAGCAAATACTGTCCTTTGCAAATTTTTGGGTGTATATTGCAAGCTACTCTTATAAATCAGCTTGCTGTAAATACTATGCCAGGTGAATATTCCTGTGGCCTGACTCGTTGCAGTGCTGCAGAATGTGTTTCTAAGCTGAGTTACTTTAACAAAACGACTGCAATAATCAAGTATCAGCAGTCAGTGTTTCTGCCTCTGTTTATATAAATCACACACCAATTGCTGCCAAGCTTCTATTAGGTGCATCATGAACTATCAGTGCTTCCTCCTTGCTGTATTTTTTTTTTCTGATACTTTACATGAATGAAACAGTCTAGGAAAATTTATGTTACCTGTAACATTTTTCTGGAAAATTCTTGTGCACTTCTTTGCCTTTTGTACAGTGCCACACCTTAGTGTCTCTCCCAGACTTCCTCCTGAATGACTGGAGGAAATATTCTCTAGAATCCTTTGGGTTTTCTTCTCTAAACCACTTTGGACTTGTTCATATCCCACATTCTGAATTCTTTTTTACTCCAAGTATCTCTGATGCCTGACATTCAGGCCTCGATGACTGTATTAAAAAGAAATCACTGATACCTACACACTGTGCTTCTCTTCCCGTTTCCCTATTTTTGTTGGCAGATCATAAGTGTGAGTGAACATCTGTCCCTTCTCTTTTACAGGCCATCATCCTGCAGCATGACAGAACAGCTGCTACAGGACTTTTTTCTATTTCTTTGACTTCTAATTTGAGTCACTGGGGTGTGATTGTCATCCTTTGTATTTTGGATGCTTTTGTCCATCTCCTTCACTACCAGTTGCTCTCTTCTATTCCTCAGACCTCATGAAAGTGCTGATGTTTCTCTTTATCTTTGTGTAAATAGTAACAGGGTGTTCACAGCCTCAGCGTGGTTCAGTTCTTTCATGGGTGATGGTGCTTTAAATCCTTGTATGTTTTCTCCTCAGAGGCTCAGATCAGATCACTTCCCCTCTTTTAATCTAATTCCCTTTTCTAAGACATAAAGTGCTTCTAATGTATAGAAATGCTTTCCTCCTGACACAGTAATGGAAGTAGGGATCCCTCAGCTTCCCCCAGCAGATGAGAGCAGACTGTACCTGTTCCTCTGCACTGAACCCAGCCTTTGGGGAATTCTTGCAAGTTACCTCTGGGAGGGTGGCTGTGGTACAATTTTCCCTGCTTTAGCTGTGTGTGGGTCCCAAAGGCCTTTGCAATTTCAGATTGGCCCAGCATGTGTTTGTTTTTTTATTACTTGTAGCAATCAAGCTAACCCTTTCTGAGGATTCCTCCACCTTTCCAATTACACTTAATTATGCAGCATGCTGGAGCTGCTCTCCCACTTTGGCCATAAAGCTCCTGACATGCATTGCTCTGCATGTACCACTAGCACTGTGTTCCACAACAGTTTGAGTTCTTCATTGTCTTTCCAAATGTCCCATGCTCTCCAGCATGTCAGTAAATCTTTTAATTTCCTCTGCCTTGAACTGGTCCTTCTGCAGATTCCACTGTACATTGCCAAGATTATTGATTTTTGCAGCTTTCAGTCCCACTGGTAAATGTTTGCTTGTTTGTTTGGTTTTTTAAAAATTATTTTTCCTTTTGTGCTAACCTGAATGAAATCTAGACATTTGACAGTTCCCCTTTAACACTGTATTCCCAGGCTATGTGTAGCAAATACCTCCTGTATCCTGCTGTTGCCATTCACATTCATACAGTGCTCAAGTCTAGAGCTTAGCTTGTCTCTTTTTTCATTCCCTTTCTGGGATATAATTTATAAGTGCCTTTCTGGTAGTTTTGAGGGTTGGTAGCAGCTTTCCTGCATCCAGCTTGTTTACCTGTAGCTCCTCATTATCTCTTTCCTACTCTACTCCATGGCTTTGTAGCCAATTTGCTTTGAAGGCAGGAGAGGTCATTCATGGACTGGTTTTGATGCACTTTGTCCCTCCCCAGGCTGCCATCAGTGTTGCAGGCAGGTGATGCTGCCCCTTAAATGAAAAGTCCATCAGCTTTCCACAGAAAGGATAACTGCAGCCCCCTTTTTCTGCAGTCAGAGCCTTTACTTCCCCTTCCTCAAACTGACCTAAGTGAGTGCTGCTCTTATACTGATCTCAAGAGCTTATTGACTTGCACTAGGTTTCCTTTGAGGAGATGTTTCTTTATTATTAACCTTTTATTCACTTAGCAGCGGAGCCTGCTGCTGGCTGGCAATTCCCTGTGGTTTTTATTCTGCCAGACCTCATGTTCCTATAAGGAAAACAACCTCTTTGTGCTGTTGGCACTGCCATCACCGTCCCAGGCACAAGGGCCTGCCACCAACCAAGCAAATCAGCCCCAGAAACAGAGCAAACATGGGCATTTTCAGCTCCTGTGCCTCATGCAGATACAATTTTGAGTGTTATTCAGACTTCATAAAATCCCTCTGTGAGTTTAGATTACTTGGGTGGACATCAGGCTCTGTAGCTAAGTATGCCCAAGTAGCTTTAATGCTTAAAAGACTGATCTTTTTCCTTGTGCTGTTTGTCCCAGGGTTTCCTGGATAGCAAAAGATGGAGAGGGAGGATGTTTGCTCATCTGCTCTAAGTGTAAATATATTTCCCCAGCCTAGATAATCCTCACATTTACCTTATGACTCCTTACAACTACCCTTAGCTATTCTTGCATTTCAGAACCTCTGTAATTTGGTTCCTTGGGCAAACAGATAATTTCTTTTTTCAAAGCAGTTGTTACAGTGGGTGGGTACAGCAAAGACATGAGTTGTTGTGTTTAAATCTCTGACTTTCTAGCCACTGCACCCTTGATCAGTAACAAATACAAAATAGCTTTTCTACATAAATTGACACATAATTAAGTGATAAATTAATTTAGTTGCACCAATTAAAATGGTGGCCTGAAATTTAATAAGAGTTCAATGGCAAGGCACTTTGACTGCTTTATGTCACTTTCCTGCAGCTGTAATAAGTAACTAGTTTGGCATATGTTTTCCATTAGTGACTACAATAAAGGCCTTTTAGTGGCACAATATAAAGTGACCACTAAAAGTGACTCGCAGCGTATTCTGTGATGGTGGACAGGGTTTAGCTTTACAAGGATTAGTGTTGTTAACTTAATAACTGGAAAGTTTCTGTACTAAAAGCAGGCTTGATAGGCACCCCTGTGGTGCACAGGGAAGCAGAACTATCCACAACTGAGCATCAAAAAATCGAGTGAAGCTCCCGCAGATATGCTACTGAGAATCTTCCTGTTCTGTAGCACCCAAACCTTGACTGGAAAGAGATTATTTTCTTCTCCTTTTTGATGAGAGGTCACAAAGCTGTTTCAGTAGTTAGGAGATTTTATTGGTTCTTAAAGTGACTGATTTGTTCTCAGTCTTTTTTTTCTCCTTCCCCTACATCCAAGATCCCATATTTACTAGGAGCAGAAATGTGAAAAGTTGAGCTAGATCTGAATTCCCTAATGGCTAGGCTGTGGTGTGGATCTTCCCCTGCTTACTCATCCAAGTCAGAGGCAATGATGTTTTGAACTTGTTCTCTGATATCTGAACATGTTTATGGGATGTGCCTCCCTCAGAGGGCTTGAGACTACTGGACAAGAGATTTTGGTGAGTTCAGTGATAGTGCAATAGAAATATCTGTGCAAATTGTGCAAATATCTGTGGAAATTGTACAGTTAGCATGTGACAATTACAGTGAAGATCTAAATTTTAGATCAAGTCACCCAAAACTTCAGTGAGGTTGCCCAGGTACAACCACAGACTTAACTTGCCTCTCCCCTGTGTGTTTCCCAGGAAATTATATGCCTGCTGGCATTTCAGCCCCCTGAGGTGTGCCTGTGTTGGTGTGCCAGTGGTGTAGTTGGTTGCCTGCCTCGGAGGCGTGCAGGCTGCAATTGCCTGTTGAGTGGAGTGAGAACTGTTTCAGCCTCCTGCAATCAGACTGTGTTATAAGGTTAGAACAAGTATGTCTGATTAAGAAGTGCTGGCACTAGCCAGCACAGCTGAGCTCTTGTCTGAAATCAGCTAGGAGCTGCTGCTATTTATCCTCCTGTGAGGTTTCTCTTAGATATCTTCTGTTTTCTTGGTCTCACTCTCCTCCTTAAAACAATCTGATACTTTTTCCTGAACTGTAACTGGTTGCCTTCTATTATTGGTGAATGTCATTCCTGCTGATAGGGGCAATTGTTACTTAACTTAGTAACCTCAGTGGTACCTGAAAGTTTTACATGAATTTCCTGGCAGCTATTCATGGTACCCTCACCTACTTTAACAGTTGCAAAGAACTTGCACAAAAACCAATTCTTACTTTTAATGCTGTCTTCTCAATTCCTTGTGGGAAGTATGGGTCAGTAGTTTTCCAAAGTGTGGGAAATACTGACAACTGGAGATCTGTATTGCTCCTTATACCATATTCTGTAGGATGCCACTAGAAGTAAATAAATTAATACACAGTACGAGATGTTTCTATAGAATAGGTTTGGTTTTTCTTTAGTGCTGATCCTAACACAGTTTGCTTTGTCTTCAGCAGATGGTCAGTGCTTATTAGCAACCATTCCAGCTATACATGTTCAGTTTAGCATTTCAAATGTCTGAACTCACTCTCTTAGTATGATATCATCACGATTTAAAAAAATTTTCTTGCAGGGATGAAGGTGGAAAAAAACCTTCCATCTAGAAATATCTTTGGTTTTTTGCCTCTGTCTTGGAATATATTGGAATATATATAGTTAGGACTGGATAATATTTTTCCCTGATTAATTCTGCCAGTTGAAGCATCATCACATTTGCATGGCTGGTGCTGGTGTCTTGTGGTGAGTGTGAGCATGTTGAAGCTGCACATCTTCAGTGGTGGCATTTAACTGCTATGCAGGTCTGAATCCCCAGCCAAAGTGTCTGATTGGGCTTTTCTGATGTTGAGGCAGACTTCAGTGTCAGACACTTGTGAAAACAACAGTGAAAAGCATAAAGAAGTTTCTAATTGCAGGATAGGAGGATTGAGAGCTTTCAAAATTATCTTCACTGTAGCTCGAAAGCAATAAAGAAATAATTTAGGAGGCCATGTCCATTTTAAGTATAGACATTTCTTTATCTTCAAGAACCAAGGCAGTGTCAATTTGTATGCAAACATAGTCTACAATTACTCTGAGTGTAAATATGCTGTGGGGCTTTTGAAAAATGGTGACCCTGGCTTGTACATATTCTCCCTTTCCATGGGACAACTGTAATAATTCTTTTTTTTAACATAAAATCCTGTATCACTCTCTTTGCCCAAAGCTTTAAAAAAAAAAAAAAAGGTGAAAACATAATGAACAGGGCAACCTTGTCCTGAATCCTAATGGCTTTCTGATGAGGTAAACAATGACTCTTAATTAGAAGCTAAAATTTTTAATTAAGATGATTCTTCAGTAATTATCTCAGTTGTCTGCTTCACTGGATTTTAATGAAAAAGATTGATTAGGTATAAAACCAGTAGCATAATTAAACATTCAGGGTCTACGTTGGTTATTGAGGTGAAAGTAATGTGATTAACTTCAAAGTGCATTTTTCAACAAATGGTCTGAGACAGTGAAGCCCATTTCAGGTGTCATGCTGCCCTATTCTGGCTCCCTCCCTCTTTCCCTACCTAGCCGTGTTTCACAAAGTGAATATGCAGAACATAATTTTTGGGTAATAGTTATGTTGTGTGACAGATTATAATGGCATGCTTTTAGCTAAAGCTGTCACAGTGGTTATGAATTCCATATGACAAGGGTTTTTAGTAAATGGACTGGAACTTGTCACACAAGACTTCAGACCCAAGAGAAGATTTGTTTTTTGCTCTTATGATAGGTGTGAAATAATTAGTTCAGCAGTTTTGTTTTTGCATGTGCTCAGAACACCCTGTAGGACCCAACTGGAGAGAAATGCCTTTCTGGGGTTGATGTGACTACAAGGACAGTGCCAATCACCAATCTCATTTCTGCTTCCTTTACTCTCACTGAGCAACCCCTCACTTTATGAACAGTGACTTTGAAAACATGAGTAAAAGCTTATCGAAGTGCAAAATTTGTTCTGAAGGATAAATGGCTGCTGTGCTTCTGATTGTGATTTTATAGCCTTGCTACACCAGGAGAAACTGTGTTCAGCATCCTGTTAGCTAATCATGGCTGAACCTCGTAACTCAGTGTTACTGTGAGGCAAACTGGTGTTTTCTTTTTTAGTTTTTTGGAAGTTGTTGCCATTACAGGTAGAAGGAAAGATGTTTGGACTGAGGAATTGACCTTAAGAAAATTTTGAAATCAGACTTGCGAACTTTCAGAGGTGGTTGTGATCTCAGTGAGAGAACAGCAGCTACAGACATACACAGAAGGAAGCTGGCTGCCTGCTTTCCTTTTTGCTTCACTAGAGAGAATTCAGAAGTCCTATCTGGAGTTCAGGGAGTCTCCTAAAGCCTTTATCATGGATCAATCTATTTGGAATCATCCAACAGTGTTAAGCTTCTTGCCAGTTGCCAGAAGGAGGAACTGTGGTGGAAGTGCCAGAAATGTCTCTATGTACAGCCATTCCAATGAAAGACTGCCTTGCACTGGTTCATATTGGGTTTATTTTCCCAGTGTGAAGGCAAAAGATGTTTTCCTCTGATTGCATTGGTACATCAGAGAGGAAGACTTTGAACCATAGGATTAATTCTCCTGTTTTTTCACTACATCAGCCCACATCAATTACTGTTAGACTTAATTCTTTTCTCAAGTTCCTCAGCTAACGAAGAAGACAGCAAATTACATTTCACACTTTCCCCATTAATTGTTGGAATATTTCCCTCAGTGCTAAACAGTCATAGTTAATCATTAGCCACATTAGCAAAAGGGATAACACTTCTCTTTCTGTTGATTGCCCAGACCATTGGAGTTAATGTGAAAGCATCATGATGGAAGAGCTTGTGGTTTTTATGAGTTCTTGTGCTTAGTCTTCCATGACATAGAGGAATACTCCCCAGTTTTATGGTTCTAACTAGATAGGCACAAAAGGAATTCTGCCTATTTCCTCTATTTCTGCTACCTTTGAGAATGTATTTTTAAGAGACCTTTAAAAAAAAAATTGTATTCTTTGTCTCTGTGGTATCCTGAGTGGAGAAGACCTGGAAAAACACCTATCTATCTTGCTCATATGGAGAGAAAAGGGAATTCCTGCAAGGACAGTTCTTTGGCTGGATGAGCAGATACCCTGATGAAGAAATAAATGCACTTCTGTGGCTTTCCCTGTCGTAATGGAACTATTTATAAGCAATTGAATATGCTGGTGTAAGTACTCTCTGCTTGGGGTGTATTACATTTGAACATACTCTCTTTGCTTGATGTTTCCTTCATGTTTGTAAGGTCAGCAGCTCCTCTCTGCTTACTTGACAAACCTAGGAACACAGAACCATGAGAAAAATCCCCTGTTGTTTGTGGAATACACTACCTAGCAGGTATAACTGCCAGTGTCCACAGAAAGAAAAAAGTAACTCAGTGGAAATATTTCTTTTACAAAGAGGCCTGCTTGCTAAAGGGAGATCCCTCCATAGACTCTGGCCCCTCTCAGAGCAGTTGGAGGTCACAGATTGTGCCATGCATTGTCAGTGGGTGACGTTCCCTTTCCACTGTGTTTCAATCATAGCCTGGCTGATGTAATTTCTTTCTCCTGTGCAATCCAACACACACAATCCTGAAATATTTTGGTTCATTTTCTCAAAGACACTGTTTTACTTCTTACTTGTGGTGACAATATAACAAATGAATAGAAGTCCAGATTTTTTCATGAGTGTTGTAACCACTACTCTTTGGAGAGCTGAGCTAATCAAATAAAAGACTGGAAAGAAAATAATCCAGTGTTTGGTCATGTAGCTGCTTGAATTTTCTGTTGAAGAGTGTGTTGTGTGCTTAAAAAAGACCAGGGTATACAGTTTTGTGTATACCAGATTAATCAGGACCTGAAATCTGTTGCTGCCCAGCCTCCTGGAACGCATTTGTCACAGCAGTCTTTTGAAATCAATTGAAATGTATCTTTTCCTCCTGCTAACTGACATGATAGATTGGTAATAATCAAACACCATTTGTGCAATGTCAGTCTAGCTTTTCTGTCATGAGTGATTGAATATCCTTTAAATACCATTGTGGCATTGCTCCTGAATTGAAACCTAATGAGAAAACTTTATAAATGGACTAAAGTCATGTTTCCAGCTCCCAATGGGGCACTCAGCGCAGACACACCTTGCTTTATCTCTGTGCTTAGCAGGGATTGTTTAACAGGCTGCTCCTGCAAACTGTCAAACCAAATACAAAGCAGTATTTTAATTAATGTTTAATGATTCCTTTCTGATCAGGCTTAAAATCCTCTCTGTGCAAGTGATTATAGGTAATTCTGTAGCTGTAACAAGATCATTTGATAATAAGGCTGATAAAGAAAAGCAATTACTTAAATATCAGCAGCTTAATATCAGTAATGACTATCTTCTTCTTGTTCAGGCTTTGTGCAAATGTGTTAATACAGTGTAATCTTGATACTAATTTTCATGACACTGCAATCGAGCATAAACACAAGTAGAGTGGAGATTTCCCAAGGGAGAGGGATTTTCAAAATTTAGTTCCTCATAGTGCTTGACTCTAGTTGATGGTAGGAAATAGGTATCACATGAATATTTATAATTTACATGGTCACTGTGATTTTTAGCGAGTAGCAAATTTTCTTACTCAATCTGGTCAAATCAGCATAAGGCTCTGTTGTATGCTTTGTTTTCTGGCTCACAGGGAGAAATAGTTTATTTGTGGAACTCTGTGCTCTGAGGCTTGTCCAGGGCTACATCTGTGTATGCAACAGGGAGCACCTTCAATAATTTTGATGGACAAATTACTGTAATGTTTTTCTCTGAAACCGCATAAGTTAGAACCTACTTAGAATTGATTTGTACTTTGGTAAGAACTCAGCTCATTCGTAAAAAATGTGCTGTAATTTTGCAAGACAAGTGGAGGAATCACCTTCTCTCTTTGGGAGATTTGAAGCCAATTCACAGGCACTTATGCTCTTTGTGGCAGGATCAATGCCTTGTGCTAATGCTACAGAATATGACCTTGCAATGTAGATGTAACTGAGAGGTAATTGCTTTTCCTCCACACTAACAAAAATACTAATCTTCAAATAATGATAACTGACTTGAAGGGCTTTGATATTCAGGAACATGGAAATGGCAAAATGCTGTTGTGCTGGTTTGGGCTGGGATAAGTAGCTGTTATAGGGCTGTGTTCTGGTTTTGTGCTGAAAATGGTGTTGATAACAAGGATATTATCACTGTTGCACAGAATCATGGCCTTTTCTGCTTCTCACCCCACCAGAGAGAGGGCTGGGGGTACACAAGATGTTGGTCAGGTGACAGCTGACCCCAAATGACCAGAGGAACATTGTACACCTTACAGCATTGGTTCATCAATAAAATTGCTAGAAGTTTCTCAGGGCTGCCGTTCTTCAGGGACTGTCTGGGCTTGGCTGGTGGTAAGCAACTGGGTTTTTTGCCCATCATATTTTTTTTTCCTTTTCTTTCTTTTCCTTATTAAACTGTCTTTATCTCAGCCCATGAGTTTTCTACATTTTGCTCTTTTAGTTCTCTTTCCCATGGTGAGCCATGGAGTAGTGAATGAGGCTCAGCTGTAAAGAAAAAATGTCACCAAATCCCTTTAGAATTGTTCTATTACTTGCTCTAAATTATGACTTACCTGACTGGTCCTGGCTCTTCACTGGTGACCCTGGGGCTGAATAAGAGCTTGCTTTACATGGCTTGGGTGTTTCTGAAAACTGAAGCCTGTCTGGGTCGATAACCAGAAGACAAATCTCAATTATGAAGGTAATGAAGTGTGAGGAGAGGAGGGGAAGTAGTCCCTTCTTTATTTGCAAAATAAAGCAGGACTGGAGATGACACAGACCAGAAGACTGTGCAGTGAAAGTGTGACAGGGAGCAGAGGGGGGAATGATGGCTGAGGTTCTCTGTGTGAGGGAGCATAGCTCCACTTGGAGGCTTGGCATCCATCCCCCATGTCTGGTGAACCCAGGGATCGTGCCTCTCTGCCAGGTTTGGTTCATGCAGGGGTGACTGTGCTGCTTTTGGAGGCAGGGTAGTCAATCTTCCCACTGGTTCACAGGTCCATGGCAGATTGAGAGAAGGTGACATGGAGCTCAGCTCTGCTTCTGACTTGAAGCAGAGCAGGTGAAATGATCTTCAGTCAGGCTTTTGTCTGTGGAACATAATGCTCTGCTTTTAAAAGGAGAACAGTCAGATGTTTTTCCTACTTTTACCCAGGTATATATTGGCATATATGTAACCATGGCAACTATGCCTCGAAAAATGGAGATTTAGGAGTTTTTAAATTGCCTTCAGCATAAGTTTAACAATGAAACTTGAAAGCAGACAATATAGCTCATGGAGAAGTAGATGATAAAAATGAAAGGAAATTTTATTGCTAAACTTACCCAAGCCAAAAAAAGTTCTAATAAGTGAAAGAATAGCTTACCTCCCTTAAACAGGCATTTTTACATCTCATTAACATTTCAGCTTTACCTCCAGGCAAACTATCATATTTTTGTGATAAAATTGATATCTACTGTCATTTACTCATAGCAACTATTTTTAAATATGAGTCCTTAATACATGCTGAGTTCACATGAGCTCAGCTGAGCTTTGTTCAACGGGATGTTGACTGCATGGCTTCTGGATGTAAACAAAGACTCCTTCAATTGTTTTGTTTACCTTGCTGTGAACCCCACTGCCTGTGCCTGAAAAGTGTCTGAGTCAACATTTACAAAGCAACATACAAATGTGATCCTCTGGTTTTTGTGCCTGACCTAGAGCCTGGGAGAGATGTACAAAGTGACAAACACCCAGGGGAGCAGTAGGTGTGGACAGGCTTCTGCTACCCCTGGGAAAATGGCAAATGGGTGCTGTTAAGATTAAGGACCTCCAGTCACCTGCAGTTGTTTGCTTTTGGAAATATAAAGTCAAGGCACCTTAAATCACTTGGGTGATTTTGGGAATTTAGGCTTGTGCCGGTTTGGACACAAATCGAGGAGGAAACAACCCAGAAGGGAGTCTCTCTCCTCTCTCCTGCCAGCCAAGCAAGCAGGTCCCGGCAGCACCCACCCCTCACGGGTTCGGGAGAAAGAACTTCTCAAACGAGAGTGAAAAAACCCCTGTTTATTCAACAAAACGAGCTCCCCCCTCCCTTCCCAGAGGTGGAGGTCGGTGGGTTCCCCACAGTTCTCTCACGTGTCCCAGGCCCAAGGCCCGAGCCCAGCCGGGCCCTGCCGGAGGGTTCCCCACAGTTCTCTCACGTGTCCCAGGCCCAAGGCCCGAGCCCAGCCGGGCCCTGCCGGATCGAGGGGTCCCAACCACGAGTCCCAGAGATGGCGAGCTGGTCTCGGATGAAGGAAACGAGCCAAAAACCGTCCAGAAAGGAACAGAAGCCACAGAAGCAGATCTCCGTTCCTCTCCAGCTTACAGCTGAGAAAAAAAAAAAAGTTGGGAGCAGCCCCTCCTCCTCCTCTAACAGCAGAGGGAAAAAAAGTCTCCAGCCGGGCAAAAGTATGTAAACATTCCGGCTGCAAGGTCAGGCGAGCCGCCGTGAAGAGTCCTCCTGGCTGCAGTCCGAAGGCACAAAAAAACCTTCCAGCAGGCGATGGGGAATACAAGATCATCCCACGACAAGGCTCTACAAAATGTAGAAATTAGTTTATGGCACATGCAGTAGTCATGTAACGCTTCCTGGAAATGAAGTGATAGGAAACAAAAGTGCTATGCCTTTCTTTTCCAAAAGCTTGAGAAATCCTCAAGATAATGAGTAGATGAATTAAACTTGGAAAAGGTTGAATGTATGCAATGCATTCCCACTCCTTATTTAGAGACATTTATTTTCAGGAGAATAAATGAATCTTCTGCTATCTCCACAGAGGAATTTTGCACATAAAAAAGAACAATGCAGCTGCTTAGGACTTTGATCTGTCAGAAACCAGGCTTAAATAAAATTAGTCAGTGCATAGGAATGCCACATGTAGGTGCATACTGGAAATGAAAGGCTTTCTAACAGCTTTGTTAGTTTCAAATGCAAGATCACTGCTTTAACCAGAGCCTCATCCAGGGCCTCAAAAATGCAGATCTGGGGCCTGATGTTGGGAGGAGGAGGAGAACTCATCAATGTTATGGTTATCAGGCAATGAGAGAGACCTCTTTGTCTTGATGCCTGCTGTACCATTTGGGGATCTTGGGATGCTGGATGATGCAGCAGACTGAAATCTGCTCATCTCTGCTGCATGGCTGAGGGGCTGGAGTGCCCTGGGAGAGGGAAAAAGTTATAATGGTTATGCTTTAAGGGCAGACAACAGGCATCCTTTGTAGGAAGAGATAGTACTTCAACTAACTAGTGAAAAGTAAGCAGAGAAAACTAAGTCCTTTATTCAAATGTAAATCAGGGTTTTAGAAAATAGTAGGCTCAGAAGCAATCACTGGCTATCTAGAATAGAGAGAGTCTTAAAGGGTGCTCACAGTTCTCAGCTAATCTAACTGCCCATGAGGCTTGGCAGAAAAGAGTGGATTTGTTGGTAAAGTAGTTCAGGGTTAGCGTCAAAAAAGACATGACAATTTAAACTTAATCAGCCATAATTTTGACAGTTGTTTAAAGTTTTTTAATCAGATAAAATTACAGTAAGAAATAAAAAAAATTGTAATCAGATATTAAGTATATTAATTTTAGTATTTCATAGTGGTTGTAGTTGTAAAGTAAAATTAGATTTGTGAACAGAATATCCTAAAATTCTTTGTAATGTGATACAAGTATTTTTAAATGGTATTTTTAATTCTTAGATGGCTAAAGCTAAAGGCTGTTTTTTTCACCCCACTGAGAACTGGAGTGTAGAGTGCTGTATCCAAGTCTGGAGCCATCAACACAGGAAAGGCATGACATGATGGAGGTTCAGAGGGTGGACCTGAAGATGATCAGAGGTCTGGAGCACTCTCCTGTGAAGACAGGCTGAGAGAGTTGGGGTTGTTCAGTCTGGAGAAGAGATGGCACAAGGGGAGACCTTAGAGGAGCCTTCCAGTATATAAAGGGGGCCTACAAGAAAGATGGGGACAAAGTTTTTAGCAGGGCCTTTTGTCATAGGACAGATGGTTTTATACTAAAAGAGAATAGATTCAGATTAGTCATAAGAAAGGAAATTTTTACAGTGAGAATGGTGGAACTCTGGACCAAATTCCCCAGAGAAACTGCAGATGCCCCATCCCTGGGAATATTTAAGGTCAGGTTGGATGGGGCTTTGAGAAACCTGATTTAGTTGAAAATGTGCCTGATCATTGCAGGGGGTTGGACTAGATAACCTTCAAAGGTCCCTGCCAACCCAAACCATTCTGTGATTCTATTCTCTACAGATCCAGAGCAGAAATCATGACCAGTAGTTAGATTCCAAGTACAAGGATCATTTTAATTATAGCAAAGCGCTCAAACATGAAACATTAATTTCCTTACTCTGCCTGTTGTATCGGTCTTGTCCAAGGGCACAGGGGAACCATGGGGTTAGAATGCACCATTTAGTTTGGTACTCTGGTAGTTCTCAAGGAAGTGAAAGATGGCACAGATGGAATAGTGCAGTGCTGGGTTGCTGTAGTTGAGCAGCAGCTGTTCAAATTTTGGAGCATAAAATGTTATAGATCTGGAAAGCAACCATTATGCTCCCAAAGGAAATGGGAAACCTCCTGAGTTGCATGATATATTTCAGGATGGAGGGGAAGATGGTAAATCTTTGATGTACAGTACCTCATCTGTGATAGTCGAGTACTTTGTTTTGATAGCTTTAAAAATGGATCTTGGAGCGGAATTTTAGACACCTGCCTTTGGTTGTGGCCTTCTAACATTTATTCCTTTACTCTGTGGACAGATTGGTTAAAATTTTGTCATATTTTGGCCTCCTTTCACTTTTTTGTTATCACTCAGGGTGGCAGCACTGGACCTACAGAATTCCTGTCCCACTTCTGTGCTGGCCACAGCCCCTCGGGAGCTCCTTGCTCCTGTCTGCCCTTACAGGGCTAAGCTGCTGCTCACCCTGGGCAGCAGGGGACAGAAAAAGAGAAGCTGCAGCAGGAACTGAGTGCCCACAGTGTGAGCTGAATGTCAAAAGCAGTCATGTGCTGTTCGCTTAACACATCCAATTATTCAATGGGTACTTATGGAAAAATTATTCTCTGTTGTATAGGAGGACATCTATGTTACTGGACAGGTTTTTAATGTATTTCATGCCAGGCCTTATGGATGTCTAAACTAAGAAATGTTTAATACTTGATGAAATATGCCAATAATAAATATATAGCTGATTTTAAGAGAGAACTGAGTTATAAATATTGAAGCAACAAAGGAAGAAAAACATAACATGATTTCATAAGGTTAAATCTTCTTCCCATTAGTGACTAATATTTTGATGTGATTCATTGTCTCTTTCTTCACAGAGTATCTGTGCTTATATATTTTGAATAATATACCTTGGGAGTGAAAAATAATACTAGATGGGAAATCAATAAGAACATTTATTCTTATTGTTCATGTCAGCTATTGTTTAGGGGACATTAAAATGACTGTAGTGTTTAAACAACAGCACTTGCTCTCAGACCATTTCCAGTAGTGTCATATTTTTGTGAGTGATGCTTACTAATATTTTCTTACTTCGTCCCTCAAGAGAATGAATGAGAAAGAGTAAGCATTGATTCCTAATTTGGGTAACTGAGTGAAGAGGCTGAAGTGGGAGGAATATTGTCAGAACTTATTCTTCCAAGGGCTAATTCCAAAAAGCTTTGGTTCTTAAAAGAAAAAGATCCTGAAGAATCAATTCATCAAAGCCACAAAATGTTCCTGGCTTTCCTCTAAGATGATTCTGTTAGCTGAAATCTCTAAATGTGGAGCTCTTACCTTTGTAGATTTCCATCAAGCTGTGCTAAACAAGCAGCAATTCCCAAGGAATACTCTTGTTTCTGCAATGTCCAGTTAAGTAGTGACATTGTGAATGCAAATGTGGGAGACATCATGCTAGTGACTCATGATGTCATTGCTGGTTGAATGATGAAAATTGCCAGCCTGATGACCTGGCCAAAAAAACTCAGACTGTGTTTCTTGTGCTGATCAAGTGCACATGCCAGAAAGATCTTTTGGCTCTGCTGTTGTCTAAATCCCCAGAGATGCTGAGTAGTGGAGACACCTACCATGCCAGACCTTGATTTGGATGGTCCCCAAGTCAGTTTTATTCTAAGGAGGCCATCAGAGAGAGGATTTCATGCCAAGTAGTCTGTCACTGGCAGCACATTTGCATGTGGAACCAATGACTGAGCCATAAAAAGTAATGTGAAGAATAGCTGCCACTGTGTGATTTAAAACTCCCCAAGCAGAACAGAAGGAGATAAGTCAAGCCAAGAAAAGTGTCTTTGCAAAGATAACAGCAAGAATGTTGCATCTGAGGTAGAAGAAGCAAGGTCTGGGGTTGGTTTAGGTGTTACCAGGCTCAAAGATCTAGATACGGTAAAAGGTGACAGCAACAAAGACCCTGTGATAATTTTGAATGTAAAGAAACTGGATCTGCATGGATTTCTCACATGTAGCGCCTCCAGGTTCCAAAGACTCATGAGACCTTCTAAATGCAGACCACAAAGTTTCTTATCACTGGACAATTATACACTATTTAAATAAATCACCTGTGTCAGAGGGCAGTTGTTTCAAGGATGGCTTCACTGGCCTGATTTCTCGCTTTGCCAACCATGCTGGTGGAGCTGCAATTCCTTTTGAGTGATGTTTCTTGAGAGCTTGGTATGAGTGTAAAATTATAGCAAGTCTTATAACTGGACTGCAAAGTTTTAGGATGTTTAGAATTGCATTCATCATTGCATTATTTACTCCTATAACTAATATCCATTGAGAAATCTTGCACACCAAGAATTGCATAAGACCCTTGTGGGGATTTATAGACTGAATGTGTTCGATTATAGAGTTGCGAAGTGTCTCAATATTTCTGAGATATATGCACATATAAAAAATATTGAGCCTGAAATCCACATGATTGTGAATTTTGACAGTGAGCAGATTTTGAGAAACCCCTGCACGATTTGCCTGGCTAAAGTTACCTCATTCCATCCAGTGTAAGTGTGTATATAACCAGGACTTTCACTGCTTACTCATTTAGGTTCAAATCATGACACTAACAGCTGTGGAGGTCTGAGTTGGCAGCCTTGTCCTCAGGTTATGTTTTCCTTCACTGCCCTGGATATTTTAGAATGACCTCCAGTTCCTTGTTGCTCATGTGCAGTTAGAACTTGAAGAATTAATTGATTGCTTCCTTGTACTTACACACCTGCACACAACTTACATATTGTAGCTTCAGAGGAATTATGGTGTCCTGGAGTTTTGTAAAATGGCTAAATATAGTGGCTGAGCACCCCAACACACTCATTAGGACAGGAAAAGTCAGCTTAAAAGTCCAAGGTTTATTCTCTTGAAATCTCAAATGTGAGCAAATGACTGCAATTGCAGTGTTCTTGGAGATATTTTGATATTGCTATGGAATGGAAAACCAACTATATGTCAATAAAACCCCTGTGGTCTTTTGTAGGGAAAACATCCACCAAAATTTATTTTCTCTCTGTCACATAAACATTTTTTACTTTTAAGAATATGTTAGATGCTTGAATTTCCAGAGGATTTGGCAATGATTAGTTTGGTTGGCCTTCATTTTTTGTACTTTAAAAAAAAAAACAACCCAACAATTGACTCTCATGGCATGTGTCCCTTTTTCTGGGATGATTTCAAAGTCAAAAACTCTTTGCTTAACATTTTCCATTTCACAGCTGACATGCAACTGCATTGCTTTATTCAGTTCCCTCAGTGACCATAATCACAGAGCAGCCGTACCATAATTTCAGAAATACTGCCAAACTTTATCTTGGGACAGAGAATTTCTGAATGAGAAATTATAAACTTGGTGATACACCCTGGGTAAGAACTTGTTCTAAAATATATAGCTCTTTTTCTTTTGCTTCCCAGCTGTCGGTGCTTGCAGGAGTGGAAGAGAGAGAAACCTGATTGTGTAAATGCTATACTCCAGGCCTGAATTCATATTAATGGTCATAGTGGAATTAAGAGATTTTGCAAGTCATTAAAATCTTGCTCAGCTCCTTGTGATAAAGAATTCAGAATAATACTACTGGACTGACAAACCATTCACAACTGGCTTGAAGGTTGTTGCTCGTGTCAGCCTCCCTCTCTTCTGGCCAATTGGAGGCAAAATCCCATTCTCCTTTAACAGCAAGTGTAAAGCTGCACTTTCTTGAATCTCCAGCCCTCACATTTGTTATAAACTCTGCATGGTAAAGGTTTCCTTGTGATCTAAACCACAGGCAGTTTTCCATTTTTTCAGTTGAAGTAAAAGTCATGTTTGTCTTGTGCAGCTGGGAAGCTTCAAAATTCAAAGTCAATCTGTTTACATGAATTTCAGCCAATAAAATGGCTGCAACATTTTGAAAGTGCTAATGTATGAAAGCTTACAGTTTTTGGACAGGTAATTTTAATGGTGGTTAAAAGACTGGAGATCAGAGACATGTATTGCCAAAGCCCAACCTTTATATCAGTGAAATGCAGGAAAATAACAAAAATATATTTTGCAGTTTATGATAGTATAATCAATTCAACATGACTGTGTATGTTTCATGGTGTTTTTCCCCCCAATCCTAATACAGTGCAGTAAAAGACAACTTTCTCGGATGAAGACATGATACAGTCAACTCAAAAGCTCTCTCACTCTTGGGCATTGAGAAAAATCAGGGCTGAAAGAGTTGCTGAGAACAGCAAGAGTTGTTTTTCTCTCTCAAGCTCTAGAGTAATTTCACTACTCAGACAGACAAATGAAGGGGGAGATTTTTTTTCCAAAATTCCACTTACTCTGGTTGTGCCTTAAGACAATCCTGCTCGAGCAGGGAGATTGGGCCAGATGACCCACTGTGGTCCCTTGAAGCCCAGCCCATTCTGTGATTCTGCTACTCTAATCTACCCAAGCAGGAGTATACATCTCCCTCAAAAATATTTCTCAGTTTGCTTATAACAGTGGTTTGAGTGAATGGTGGCAGAGTTGTTAATTAGAGACCAGCAGAATGAGCAGATGTGCTTGCCAGCAGCACTGCTCCCTTCAGTAGGGTGCAAAGGATTTACCCTGCAAGGAGCTGTGGCTGGGTAGCTCTGTGAAACCATCTGCATTGCCCCAGGGCCTGTGCTCTGACAGGGTCCCAGGGGAAGAACTGGAAAACCCACACCTGCCATGGTCCTTTTTCTCAGATACTTTGGGTAGAGGTGAAGTAACCCATCTAATCAGGGGTTCTCAGACTGAAGATGCACAGCCTGGTATTCCCTCCCATGAGCTACCCAACTGTAACAGGATAAAAATGGTGTGTGCAATCTCATTAGCCTAATTGCAATTTACAGAGCACAGCCTAGGCCAAGAGGCATAGCCTAGGCCAAGAGATGCAGCTCTAATCAGGGGAGTTAGTGGATTTACAAAATAACTTTCTCCCCTCAGTAACTAAAGTCCAGATCTTCAAACATGTTGTTACTCTCTGTATTAAGACAACACCTTTTTCTGCTGGGAAAAAGACACAGCACTGAGATGTGAGGATGGAAAATTAGGTACTACAAATATGGCAAGGTGTTTGGAGGAGATCAGACAGACTCATTTTTATTAAAACTGGTGGTTGTTTGCATGAAACAGTGAAGCCACTATGAATGAAATTTTTCCAAGATAGCAGTCTGCTAATAAACTGTGAAAAGATACTGAAATTCATCTCTTCATCTTTTATTAATAGCTTCATAACCAGGCATAGCAAGTCTCCCTCCCTTCCTTTGTGAAGAATATTAACTGATGGCAGTTTTGACACTTTTCATCTTTGTTCTTTATAGGCCATTTAAAAACAAAGACTTTAAAATGTGATCAATTGTAGTGGCTTACATGAACAAGTACTCAAAGGCACATAGAGAATAAGATTTTATGCCCTGATACATATACATCATGTAGTTTTCTGAAGACTTGGAACACCTAGAAAGAAATACAGATCATTAGATAGGAATGTCTTTAGGTCACTATCAATAGCCTATTTTCTCTTTATTCATAATTAACTGGTATTTCCCTCTTTTGCTTGCCTGCCAAGACAAATTGGATCAAATATCTGTTTTTATGTTATTCACCAAAGAGGTGTTTGGCAGGATGGGTAAGCAGAAGAATAATGAAATGAGTTGAGAAAGTTTAATAAACATAAATAAAACTTGAAAACAACAGCTTAAGGTTTTTGAGCCTTGGATGACCCTTTGATTACTTCCATTTTTCACTCCTGTGTGTAAGTATGCACTGCAGCAAATAGAGTAGGAGAGGGAGTGAGTGGAATAAAATTTGCCATAAATAAAAAGGGAAAACCAGAAAGAGGTAGAATTGGACTTGCCACTTGAGTGAAGAAACACCTTTTGTTGTAACTCATATTTGGCCAATGCATATGTTGAAAAAACAGGCTGAACTACATCCTCCTGCATTTGAAAGCTTGCTGGTTTTTGAAGCTGAATAAAATGGTCCATATCAGTTTCTCAGGGTGTTCCTTCCCATGGGAGACCTGATTTGTTGCTCCTCCACATGGAAGCTGTGGCTGTGGAGGGGTCTCTGGCTTCTGGACCCTACAGACACGCACTGGTTATATTTTGATAAGGTTTGGTTTAGAATGAAGAGTTACCCATTAGTTGGACATCCACTGCATTGTGCTATAAAGATAGCATTTGTGAGAGGGGAGCACACTCTGAGCCACACAAAGCAAAATAATGCTAGCAGTGAGGAAGAAAGACAGAGAAAATTAGTACTGTTACCAGGAAATCCCAGGCAGAGGGAACAGCTATTGGGTGCTACTGGATCCAGGAGCCTTCTTTTTCTCAGCATAATGCTTCTGAGAAACCTGTACTACAACATCTCCTACTACTGGAAACATCTGTTTTGTGTATATAAGCTAAAAGGTAGAAATATAGATGTCTCTCAATGGTCTCTCTCTTTTAAAATTCCTATTACTTTTAAAATCCCTATACTTATGGTTAAAACCCCAAATCTCATGACAGGAGGGTTGTTATAGAGTGTTTTTGCTTTCCACCTCTAGTCTGCCTTTGAGATATGTGCTAGCACTTCCACTTTCTGCCAGAAGAAAAGTAAAAAGAGTAAATGTTTGTTGGACCTGATGCCCCAGGTTTTCCATGTTGATGTATCCCTGTCCCTTCTCTCCAACAAAGTTGTTGCCCAAGGGTCAGTAAGTCTTTTTTACCACAATTTTGTTGTTGACTGTATTTGCATTGATGAAACTTTACTCACTTCTTTCCTATTCTTTCTTTTTCTTTTTTTCTTCTTTCAGAAGACTGGCCTATCTTTTGCTTGTGCAGTTTTTTCCATACAATAAACAATCCTTACTTTTGTGGGAAAATAGGTGAATTGAGGGTTTTGACTGGAGCATTCAAATCACTGCAATTTAAGAATTGCCAGACCGAGGGTGACCTTCAAACAGAAGGTGCAAAAGTTTCAGTTTTCTAGCATGTTTTTACAAGACTTTAAGCTAAGAGCAACCACAGGCAAACTCATTTTTTTCCTTCCATCTTCCAGGAAAAGCTGATTTGATATTTTGTGAGAGCAACATATATTGACAAACAGAGACCACAATCTTCTTTATTAATGACTGCAAGGTTGTGGTGTGAAAATTTGTCTCAGTCTTCAATGCACTGCAAATGTATTCCTGCATGGCAAGCCTGAAATTGTAGTAATACTGTTTTCTATTATGTTGTAAATTGACCTTCTACAATAAAAAGGCAGCACAAGAAGACAGCCTGGATATGAGTTTCTTCTTGGATTTTTCAGAGACTTGGTACTTCCCACCTTTGACCTTGTGAATTTTGCTGATAATAAAGAAATAATAAATACTTTGTGCAGCTTAAGTTCAGGGTAGGTTAGATCAAAACTAAAAGGGGATTGTGACAAACTGTAGCTGAATTTTAAATGAGTATAAGACTATTATGACTACTGATGTCTTGAATCCTAAGTTCTATATTAAGGTCAAGATAATGGCTTAGTGTTTTATGAGCCTTTGTAGTCTGAGCGGCACCATCTCTTTAATCTTAACTTCGCCTCGAGCCAAAATAAATCTCAGTGTTGTAAACTCTATTGTAACATAACTGCCCTGTTCAGGAATGACTATTTTTTCTAAATGTCACTAATGTCTTACTGTGGCAAAACAAGAAAGGAAATCTTACTCCTTCTCTTGAAATGGCAAATCTGGAAGTATTGCAGCTTTTCTGTGTGAACTTAATCTTTATTTTTGAGCATTTTATCTCCAGCATTTTGAGCTGGTTCAGTTATTTTCATCGTTGCATAAGTCAGGTTGAAAAGAAAACTGACTGCCATCTTCAGTGGAATTCTATGAACATGCAGAGCTTATTTGTTTATGCATCTCCCATACCCCAAGATATATTTGAATAAATAAAGAATGCACCTTATGAGTCTCTGTCTGAATGTTTGAAAAAGAACTGCCTTGACTGGGTGGAGGGAGAGAGTAGCAAGAGTAGCAAGTCGGGTGGGGACTTTATTCCATGAATGTCACAGCCCTATAGTTTTGTTGCCTGAACCAAAGGTATGTAAGACTGTGCCTACGTACAACACCCAGTAAAATGGATTTGTCAGAGGAGCCCTTCTATAGGTGATACCTCTGTGGTTTCCCTTAGCATTGTGCTGCTACAGTTATTTTCCTCAGATTTTGTTTTTTGCACTGTTGTCAGCTTTTTTTTTTGCATTCACATGTATCTATTCAGCATCTGTTCCTTCTTTTCAGGATCTTAAAAACTGGGAGATCATTTAGAAATGCAGATAGACTCCTTCACAGTTAACTGTGATGGAATTTGTAATTTCATGCAGAGTTCTTCTATGAGACACAGGGTGCATCCTGGATTACTTTGCACATCAGATGACTTCCATGTTGCCACCCATTCCCAGAAAAAACTGATAATGAAGTGCATGGATAGCGAGGCATCATAATTATTTGCCAACGTGAAATAAAGAGTAGGCAATGTTTAATAGTCAATTTAGTGCTCTACATTGTCTTAGAGAAATATCATGGGGAGAATGCATTTTTGGTGGCTGTTTTTTATGAATAATAATTTTATATTTGGCCACTCTCATAATCTGGTCTGGTGAACGATACCCCTGACCTTGAATGGGAAAAAGGAATAGATGATCTTTTGAGGTCCCTTTCAACCCCCAAACCTTCTATGATTCTATTTAATCTTAGATCATCCAATCTGCCTTCACAGCAGTGGAGAGAGATGCCTCCCAAAGATGATTTGCTGTATCCCAAGATGGTCTGTGTGAGATAGAGGAAAACAACAGTTCTCTAGGAGCACTTGCCACTCTCCATTGCATGGAGGGAACCTTGTTTGGTGTTATAATAGGAAACATAACTGGCATCTTAGTGAGATACCCTGGACTGAAGGGAAATCACTTTCCTAAAGCATTTTAATGGGAACATTCAAGTGTGGAAATATTGACAGAGGGAGGATATGTTGGTGTGATTTTAGCACTGTCGTGGGATGATCTTGTATTCCCCATCGCCTGCTNGGCAGGAGAGAGGAGAGAGACTCCCTTCCGGGTTGTTTCCACCTGGATTTGTGTCTAAACCGGCACAAGCACCAAATACTCTGAACCAATTCATCATTTTTTAACCCTGGAGGAAAATCTTACCACTCATAATAACCTTCTTTGGTACATGGCTAACAAAATTTGCTGTGGTTTTTACCCATAGACCAAATTATGATTCTTGCCAATTACCATTCAAAACCTGAATGGCAGAGCAATCTGTATCCATCTCTCTCTCTTTTTTTTTTTTAACTTGAAACTGCTTTGCAAAATCCTGGTTTTTATCATCACTTCTTTGAGGCTCTCTAAATGCAATAAAATGTTATTTAATGCTCTCTCTGTTGTATATTTGTATCTTCAGAATCTCCGTAGGCTGGCATTGGTCATCCATGCCAGACATTAGGTCTGCCATTCTTCCTTCAACTCATTCACCTTGCATCAAGGAGGGTGTGAGGATAAATTGCTCCTTTTCTGCTGCCATGTTTGCCATCATTTAACAGCCTTGTGTCAGGTCAGAAGTGCCTATAGGTTTTGACTCATGTGTGCTTGTGAAAGTTATCATTAGGAGTGAAAAAATTTTCTAGTATGATGCATTCAAAAGAGTTCTTACCTCCTTGGAAGTGCTGCTGAACAAATTTAAAAATGTCTTGTGTTTACAAATCCAGTGCACTCCATTAGAGCAATAATATTATTCAGTACTATTTGGTCTGTGCATATTAAAGAGTTAGGGGTTTTTTATTGTTACAATAGAAGCTCGAGGGAAAGGCTCAACAAAACCCAATAAAAATGGTTAGTGTAAATTATTGTGCAATCTCAGGCACTGCACAAAGTGAATTTTGTTTTATTATTTTTTTTTATTGAAAACTGCAGTGCTTTCAGACAAGGATCTGGAATGCTGCCACCTTCCTCTCCCTTGTATTTCTAAACAATTTATGGCATAAGAGCTTCTGGGTGTAGAGCTCCTTTTAAACAATTTTGTACAGTGTTAGGACAATGACATTTCAGTCCTATTTGAGATCTGCTGAAGTTACTGTATTGCTAATAATAATGCTCTGAAAAAGCACTGTTAAAGCTTAAAGGCCCTGGGGACTTCACATTGATGATATGATGCGCACCAGCTCACCTCTGCAGAGATCCTGATTCCTGCTCTTAAGGCAGCCTGAAGTCTTGCTGCCTTAGACATTTAAACTGTAACTTAAACCAAACTTATTTATGATGATGGATATAAATCTCTGCCCTGAGGAACAGTTACTGTCAGGACCTTGACCTTGCCTTAAGTGATCGTGACAGCTACTGTACTTCCATCTATCAGGTATTCTTCCCAATCCAATTGCAAAGGGAATTGGTTCTAAGAAAACCCTGTTTAAAGTCTGTCTGGTGGCAGAATTTAATAGCTGTTGACATAACCAAATAAGTTGGTAGTCGTTCACAGAAAATAATGCATGTGACAAAATTAGCCACCACCACTGAGTATGGGAAGCTGTGAGGCAGAGCTTCTCTGGATTTCTTTGTGAGCACCAGCTTCTCTTATGCTAGGGAAAATATTTTGCAGTGGCCACTGAAAACCAGGTCCCCTAAATGCTATCCTGTGCTGGTAATAGGTAATGAATTTAGAGGAGATATTTCTGTTTCCTGCTTGGCTGGGTGCAGAGAAGAACCTGAAAGAATAAGCACTGTGATCCCTGCAGTATGGCAGTGAGAACGCTTGCAAAAGCAAGTGTAAAATGTGCTTTCTGCATGTGCCTGTGCAAATGAAACATGATTGTTCCAGACTTGAACTAGGAATATAGAATTTCTGGGTTTTTTTCCCATGTGCAAAGTAAAATCTGCAAAGTGAATTGTATTTTATCTTTGTGTTATCAATGTGCCCATTGGTATATTGATACACATATATTATTATTATTGGTATATTATATGCATATACTTGGTCAGGTTTCTCATTTCACTACAAATATTGGGAGAAGATATAACTTGTATTCCTCTACCATGTGAGACACCCAAATAATAAATTTTCTTCTGCTTAATATTTTTAAATTAAAGAAATTGTTAATTTCTTCTGTTTCTTATCATTAAGTGTAAACATTTGGAAATTTGGACTACTTTTCCATATTTTTTTTGCTTACATATAGCACAATATAACTTTTGACTAGAGCCTTTTGATTTTAAGCTATTTCAATTGTTAAAAAGATTTCATCTCAGTAACTATGTATATATCTTTTTCCTGTAGCTATTTTTATGCTCAACAGTCCTCCAAATTTAATAGCAAGAGCAGATCAATATTTTTGCAAGTAATTATTACATGTGTTAGAGTTCTTGCAGTTGTTCCCACAAGGTTATAAGAGATGAGTGGAGGACACACTGTGCATACACATTTGGGGGACAACTGCATGTCACAGGCAGGTGCAAGGACCCTCAGTGCCTCTAACTGAGGCAGGGAGATGAAGACAAAGAACTCACTTTACCATACTCAAGGGTGTTTGTATTGTTACCAGTCCCAGACTTGTAACACTCTCTTTTTAATCATTGTCACTTAAGGATGCAATTAATAGATGTATTTTAACTGCTTGTGTTAGTGGGATGATCCAGGACCATTCACTGAGTTTGAAAGGGAAGTAGAATGGGCAGCCCCATGGGCAGCCCCTGGCACTGTGCAACTCACATCTTCTCACCACTGGAGCCCCTCACAGTGCTCATTGCTGTTCTTCATGAGGCTTAGGAAACAGATAATTTATTTTAGTTAGTTATCTAGTTATCACTACTGATCAGGAATGTTGCTCTCCTCCTTTGAGGTTGCAGAGAGAAATGATCTTTTTCCTTTGAGCTACTGAGTTCTGCCTGCAAAGTGGAAAGAAAAGCTCTTTCACCTTAGAGACAAAAAAATCATGCTTGCTTTGTCTTATAGGATATTTAGTGGTTATGAAATTTGTGAGAGACAGTATGGAAATAATTTCAGAATAATATAAACTGGGCTTTATAGAATTATTTTGGTACATACAAATAAAATACATGGTTGTAAACAGTTATTACAGTAGTATAATGCCTCAAAGCAATTTTTTTATACTGGCACCTGAGAATATTCATATTTCTTATTCATTATTACAAATATTTGACAGAGCAGCCCTGTTACATGTGTGATGGCTAGAAAACTCTTTCCTTGGAGTATATTCAATCTGAGGTTGCATTCTAGGACACTTAGAGCTCCCAGTCTCTCCTTCTTTCTCCCGAAAAAAACTCACACAAGATATGGCGCGCACGTCCCTGCGTTCTGCTGTGGGAAACAAGTGCAGATCTGCTCGTACAGATTGCATATTAAAGAATTCAGCTACACAAGCTGCAAGTGACATAGCTAGTAATAAACCCAGGTAAGATTAATGACAGGAGGCTGGGAAAGTTTTCTCTGAAACTGAACCACTTTGGTGGTACTAATAATTGTTATTCATTACAGGTTAGTTCTAGCAGCACAACAAACACTGTTGCCAGGCGTGCTAATTCCCTGAGCTTGTTTACCCACTTGTTTAAGAAGATTTCGTGCTTAGTGCTGTTTGTTCATGCTCCTCTCTATCCTTTCCTAGGGTTGATTTTGATTTTTTCATGTTCTCCAGAGCAAGTGGATATGTTCTCTCTTTGCAGCTCTTGACATGGCAAAACCTGCTAAGAAGATGGAGTGAAAAGTTTCAGAAATATAAAAGGAACTGTATTGCCTCTCAAACAAAAGAACAACACTGTAAGGTTGGAGATACTTTTTAGCAATTGAACAGAGGCAGTTATGCTTTGATTAGCTTGAAAAGGCACAGTCCTTTTAAGAAAGATAAATAGTTTTTTGGGTTTCATTTGTTTTACCTAAATCTTTAGCAAATGAGTTTGTATGAGGCTCATTTACACTGAAACCTTCACTTTGGATTGAAAGATAAATGACTGCCTTATGATAATGACATAGTACATTTACTATATAATTTTTATTTTTTATATTCCTCTTACTTCAATTTTTTAATTATACCTGAAATTATAGATTTATGAAATAAATTACATGAAAAATTAAATAGTGTAAAATTCCTCTAACTTCTACACATACTAAGTTTTTAGGGTAACCATGACACTTTTTATTATCACTTCTACTTCAGTTCTCCTTTAAGGTCTCCTTATCACATAGCTGTCCATATATTATGGTAACAGGAAAAGAATACCAGTAGAAAAAGAGCATAATGTGCTAGCAGGAAGCCTCTATACTTTTATTAGTGTAGCATCCAGAAAGCCTAACCACAGCTTGGTAAAGAATATCTTTTAAATTTGGGATTGATTTGTCAGAATTCAAGAATCTGATTTCAACTCAATAGAAAACAAATAAAAAAAAAAAACAGAACAAAACAAAATAGGGAAAAAATGGTCAGTGTTAAAATACCCAAGGCTTTATTCATAAAATCCAAGTGTGAGTAACAGATATAGCTGGCTCATATTTCTGGTTCTTTGATATTGAGTGAGGTGGTTGACTCAAAGACCTTAAATTAGCCTTTGATCTGAATTGCCTCATGGAGGAATCTGTCCCTCTGCTACTGGCTTTAAAGAAATCTTGTGTGATTAGCTTCATGAGGTAAATGATAAAGGTAGCCCCTCAGAGCCCCTCCTTTGTGTGTTTTCTGTAAACTCTAAGAGAGGGACTTTGTGTATTCTTGAGTGGTATCTAGCATGATGGGGGAGGATTCACCAGGGGACCTCTCATCTGCTATCATGGTAAATTAATGTTCAAATAAGAATTTCACATTTGAAGCAAGTTGTTCAGACTAACAAGAATTGTGAATAATATTTACCTAAGAAGATATGGTGGGCCCAGGTAGAGTTCCACCTACAGTTCTTAAGGGAAGCGCCCAGAAAAATCCAAAGGATCATGACCAATTACTGAAAAATCAGAATAAATTAAAATAAGTAGCAGCAGCTAGAATAACCAGAACTGCTCTCCTCTCTTCAAAACCTGATCATGTCAATAAATTCAATGTCCAACATCAAATAATGAGATACTGGAAGAGTGCAAGAAAGCAAAGAAACTGACAAAATCTCATCAACATATCTGAGCTATGATCTTGCCCTTAAATTGGATTCCAACACACCATGCTGTTCAAATGACCCCTTCTGGAAAAGACTGCCAAAAACTGCAGTAAGTGGAGACCTGTGCTGGCCTCTGCTTTCTCTGGGTAATATATACCCTGGAGAAAGGAAATAACTCACAGAATAATCAAGTTAGATCTATAATTTCTAAGGTATTTTGTATTGTCCTTTCAGATAATGTAAGGTCAGTAGATAAATCTAAAAAAGTAAAATGTCAGAAGAAGCATCAACCTTGTCTTCTGTAAAAAGGGATCTTGACATAATCCAAAACAGAGATTTATAAGATCATGTCCTTGTAAATAATGTTCCTGAATTTTAAGATCAAAATGTTCAATAAGAGTTTAGCATGGATCACAATCCTCTCAATTTTGAAAAAAATAGTAATTTCTCATTCCCTTCCCATTCCATAAGTGCAGGAAATACAGGCCAGCTACAACATCAGTGTCCAAAATATGGACCAAAGTTCATTTTTTCCAACATTTTCCCTTTTCACTTTGTTTATTGACAAATAAGATTTCTATCTGGATTCATAGTACTGTTTTTGTCTTGGAAAAACTACTGGACAATGATGCTGAGGTAGGTCTCTCTTCCACTTGTAATTGTTACTGAGCTTCTCCTAAATCTGGCAAGTTGCTGTATTTTTGTAATGCAGTCATTATTCACTATGTTTTTTGGAAAAATGTGTTGTGATCAGAAGTATCTGTAAAAGAAACAGGAAATTAGAAGGTAACAGCAATTCCTACCATGAGGCAAAATGACCAATGAAACTTTTCAGAAAGATGGCCACAAATCTTTACAATGCTACAAGGCTGGAGACTAGATTGCTTCACTGAAAAATATCCTGTTCTCTAGAATTCTTTTCCATCACATTCCAAATATTGTTAGCAACAAAATATTTTGGCTGATTTTTCTTTGTATATAATTTTTGTTAGATGGAAATTAGCTAAGAAACCTGGACCTGTGTGTAATTCACAGGAATTGAGACAGAAATTCTGGTCTTCTCAAAGCCATAACTTGCAAATGCATGAGGAACGTTACATGCCTCTCTATCAGCATGGCTGTAAACACATACACATATATTTATATGCGTGGTTAAACTGAAAATATACCCCCAAAGTTTTGTCATAATTTTAAACAGATCCAGTCAGTGTTCATTACTTTCAAGACTTAATTTCTATGCTTTTCTGTTTTGGGTCAAAATTAGGAGCAAGTCCCATTTTTGTGCAAAGGTCTTCAGATTTGGTTTCTAGGCCTCAAGGCAGATATGGAAAACTTCACTGGTGCCCACAGGCTGTATGCAGAAGCTTGGAAAACATGGATTCTGCATGTCCTCTAAATGATACCATGTTTGACTCTGTGCCATGCATGCTTATAACTGAGTTTATTTTGACATGATAAGGTCTAATTTTCTGTTCTTAACACCTGTGTAGAATCTGTTGCCCTGTAATTCATTTACAGAATATATATGCTCTTACACAAGCACTTGGGATGTTTCCTTTCTGAATGTAACAGGCCTTGTATTAAGACTAAGCTGCTTTGCAGGCTTGCACAGAGAGCAAAAGCTTTTACAAGTCCATATGAAAGTTTGTTGAGAGCTTTGATAAAAATCAGAGCCTTTGAAGTTCATCGAGTGCTATTTAGAATAATAGGAATAAGGACTATTCTCTCCTTTTAATTAACATTGGCTGGTGGATGAAGCACTTAGAGATAAACTGTTTGTTAAAGCTTAAGAGTACACCACAGAAGTCTGAGTCAGTATTGTTACTTGAATGCATCAATGAATAACAATGAAAGCCATATAATGAAAAGTTTTTCCTCTCATTTAATTCTAATATGCCATAATGGAAGCGTGTGTGGTATGAGAAGCCTTTTCATATATAATTATATTGTTGAAAGCCCCCCAAAAATGAAAATTGTAAATTCTGAAGGCCGCAGAAGGACAGATAAATGAATGGCAAATTCCACTGAGCATTTTATCAGCTTCCTGCCATTCTCTGAACAGTGCCAGATAAAACCCCCAGTGCTTAAAGGTCTTGTGAAAGGCTGTGCATAAGCTTGTAAAATGTGTATTAATTATAGAAGTACATCATAGTCTCCTCAAACTTCAGTTAGTTTTCTTGAAATATGCAACATTTTCTAGCGCTGTCCTATCTGGCCAAGATGGCTGCTTCTAAGATTGAAATTCCTAAACTTCTTTATGAAATTAATTGACCAAAGACTATTTGCAAATAGAGTTTTAACTTATCTCCTGCTATTTTTCATATACTTTCTATTATAGACAGAGCAGGTGGTGAGATGAGCCCCTCATTTTGTTCAACACATACTGCTAGAAGACACTGATCTGAACAGCCTAGACCTCATCACAGGCACTTGGGCTCAGTCTCTTCATGATGGCTATTCATGTTAACAGTTCTCTAATTTCAGAGTACGAAATTGGGGAAACATGCTAATCTGTCTGTTCTACAGAACTTGAAAATCATGTATACTTCAGAATTTAGGAATGTGATATTAGGTAATGAGGAGGAGAAGCAACCTGAAATATTTTTTGAGTGACACCTTGGAAAAAAAATTCTAAATCTGAACACTCACAGACACACAGACACACAGACACACAGACACACATAGAGGGAAAAAAAGGAAGTGGAAGTTTGTTAATTTTATAAGCTGAAATTTTTCAAAGATTGAGCACAGCCCATCCTCTCCTACTGTTAACTGTAGCATGGCCAACAGTTTTTGGGAAGAAGTGAGAAAGACCTTCTCTGAGACTGTCTTTCCTGGAAACACTGAAATGCTTCAGTGACAAGCACGTTGGCTGAGTGGTGAAGCCAGGAATGGTCTGTTACTCTTGGGTGCTCCTGCTTGTGCCCTCAGGGAAGAAGAGGGAAAGAAGTGCAGCTGGAATGTAGACTTCAGGAGAGAGAATGAGTTTAAGGAAATATGAGCCAAGACATGGAACAAGTGATATCAGAAAATACCAGAAGATCACACAGAAATGGGAGATTTGAGATGAATGGAGATGGAAATAAAAAAAATTGTGTATAATCAATGGAGGAAATATTATTGTGGAGCCCACGTCTGAGAAGATCCAGTTGAAGTCTGTGTGTCCATAAGACAAGCCTATTCTTTCTTTTTTCAGGTATTTCTGAACATTTTACAGCATTTTCCTGAATTGAAACAATTGCTTTGTTTCAATTACAATTCAAATTACAATTTGTCTGGCTTTGTTGCTTTACTTTTTTTTTTTTTAATGAAGGTTTTATTGCTACGGACAAAATTCATTTGCATCTCTCTAAAATTTAACAGGCTCATTGGATCAGTTGTTGGCTCACCTGGAGGCTTCTGAATAGCTGTGAAGTCAAAATGAAGTTATGTTGAGGAATCCATGCAGTGCCAGTAGCTCAGTGTGCAGCTGCAG